>JAUZST010006837.1:2500-11188 GCA_034779995.1 Parotocinclus haroldoi
AATTCTCTTATGCAAGTATGATGTAACAAACCAAATCTTGGAGAATCTTGGAAAATGGAGTGGCTATTTTTCCCCATGTCTGAAATTTGTATTTCTGGCTAATTTAATAGATGAAATTTACGTTATAACTGAGCGTGCACAAACACGTTTGGAGAACACATTACTGTTGCTAGATGCCCTTTCAGTGTTACCATCTTACATTTACATTTATGCCATTTAACAGACGCCCCCATCCAGAGCGACTTACAATTCAGTCTTACAATTGTGGGTTAAGGGCCTTGTTCAGGGACCCATCTGTGGCAGAAGTGGGATTTGAACCCTGGATCTTCTGGTCCATAGTCCAGTACCTTAAGCGCTAGGCCACCACATTCCTGATCTATAACATTTAGATCTAACATTTCCTTCTCTTCAACCTGACATACAGGCCTTGGCCTTGGCGTTGAACAGACTCCGTGGCAGGCCCAGGTTTGGCAGGATTACCTGCTGTAGCCTTAATACAGACAACACCGAGCTTTGATTATTAGATATTTTGTGTTAGCCAAAGTGTCCACCTACACTTCAGAGGTAATGAGCATCTGTTTTTATACATTAGCTTGTATCCGTAATGGTGCGACTTCCTGCTCACCTTATTGTCGAAGTTCCCGAGGCTGCAGTTACACTCCGTAGCGCCGTAGAATTCGGCAATCTGAGGCACATTGAAGCGCTGCATAAACTCCTCCCAGATGCTCTGACGCAGGCCGTTACCCAGGGCCATGCGCACTCTGTGCTGCTTTTCTGCTTCTCGCACCGGCTGGTTCAGCAGATAACGACAGATCTCCCCGATGTACTGCACAATCTGAGACAGACGAACATGCACTTTCATGGCACAATCCAGTCCAGCAGTGTTACCGTTTCATATAGTGCACTCTGTAGGGAGTACACCTCTGAAGTGTGTCGTTTGCTTGCGTTTTATGCTGCATCAGCACATTAAAGGCTATTTATATGGTAGCGAACAGGTAGCATCCTTGGTCTGTGTAATTTTGAAACGATTCTAAAACGTCTTTTACGGTTCTCGGTGTTAAAAAGTTCAGTATTTTCCCAGGTGACGCGTTCTTAAATAGGTCCTCTATATTGTTTTTAGTGAAGAATTTATTCTTTGTTCAGTGCTGGGCAGTCCATCAATGTGTGTTTGATCGTTAGTGCTGCTGTACATAGTTGACAGCTTGTGAGAATTGGTTTGTGGGTCAGTGCAGAGTGTCCAGTGGAGCATCTTGTAAGAATAGTCCGATTTATTATTATTATTGTTAATTATTATTAGTTATTACTGTCCATGCTATTGTAGGATGTTCAAGCAATTGGCCTGAATTTGAAAAAGTGTTGTGATTTTATTATCCCACTATTTTGCCCTTCATTTTTAATTAAATTTGAATTAAATGTTTTTTTTTAAATGGGTTGTGGTGGGGGGATTTATTGCCTTGGATGCCTGTGTAACTTGGGATCCATCAGTAAACAGTTGTTATAACAGTTGGATCATCATTAGGTGATTTTTCATCTGTACAGTATTTTCGTTGGTTATTTTGAAGTGCAGTGACAGGACCGTGCAGATGATCAGACTGAGGTTTTGAAATATGCATGAATTTTTTGTGAGCAGTATATAAATTACACTGGAAAGGTCATTATACATTGTAGGATCAGAGTAAGCTTTGAAACCATGACATGCCAGATATCCAGATTAGACCTACTCTGTGTACATTTCTGTCCCGCAGTGGTTATCAGTAAATAGCTTTAATGAAGCTAGGCTATGTGAAGAATGCATTTCTCCATTCACCGTGCAGTTGTATTTGATACAGTCGTCCCAGAATTTTGTTGCCGAGAACTTCTTCTTGATGACAACAGTCATGCCATGGATCAGACACTGACCAACACCCACGATGTTACCTAGCAAAGAACAAACAAAAAAAAAAAACAGTGATGCAAACTCCGGTCGGCCTGAGAAAGTGTCATCCATCCATTTAACTCCTGAAGATAAACAGTGCTGGGCAAAAACCTTTTACAAATTCTATTGTATTAGAACACAACCAGAAAATAGAAAAAATGTATGCAGTGTTAAATCAAAAAAAAAAAACACACACACACACAGAAAAATCAACTTCTAAAAGCTACAGTGGCGACCTTTACACTTCCTTCCCAGTACACCTTCCCTTCCCTTTACACTTTTTATCCCAGTAATCTGGAATACATTATATGTTATTAGTATTCAGTTACCCGATTTCAATCGGATTTGGCAGTGTGCACATGTGCACAGTGTGGCTAATGGGGAAACAAAAACAGTTACCAGCTCCTCTTATTCTTAGAGGTTTTACTTCTTTTGGGCTTATTTACATAGTTAGAGTATTCTTAGGTAGGATCTGGCAACCCTGGAGTTAAACACTAACCGCCTATCGAACATTGTGCGAGACAGGCACGTCATATCTACCTAATATGAATTTGATTATATAATATTAAATATGTATATATTTCTGTGAGATTATTGGTTGGTCGCAAAGTAGAAATCTAATTATTGCCCGAGTCATGTAAACATGTTAGATTGGTAGATTTTTGGAATTGCTCCCTGATCCCGTCTCTCTCGCCAATATTCCTGCAAGTTGGTTTTGTTTAGCCTCCAAGTTAAAATAAATTCATCATCATCCTCATTATTATTATTATAACACTGCTCCCAAAAATTAGGGGATATTTCAAAATGAATATGCGATAAAAAAGAAGCATTTTATTTTATTTCATCAGAATTGCAAAAGAAAAGTCAAAGAAAGTTGTTTGATTATGTAAATAAGATGAACACTCAATTATGGTGATTGAGTAGTAAGTGATATATTCAAGGGGGTTAACAGAAGCCCCATATTGACTGTTCAGTAGGGTGTATGATCACCCAAGATTACCAAAACACGCCGACAATGGTGGGACATGGACAGGATCAGATTGTCCAGCAGTTCTTGTGGGATCCCCCTCCTATTCATTTTGATACATCCCCTAATTTACGTGGGCATTGTATTAGCTTTTCATTTTTTTGCTTTTTTAGGCAATTCTTTTCTTTCCTTTTGTTTCTTTCATAGGATCTGGCAACCCTGGAAATAAACACAGCACATGTGAAACTGCTACCAAACACTTTTGAAATGCAGTACATGCTAAAGGAACCTAAGGATTTTAATACATTTCATCTAGACTGAAGGAAACATTATAACATGGCATTTTCTGTGAGATTATTGGCTGGTTGCGAAGTAGAAATTCAATTATTTTTCCTGGATCATGTAAACCCAGGGATTTTCCATTATTTGATTATCCAAGCTCAAGTAAACTCATTACTCAGAATACTGAAAAATACTGATTTTCTGCAGTGATCGGATTACTAAGTGCATGTGAACACAATTGATTGGCTTATCATGTAATACATTTTGTGCTGGCCAGATTTACACAAACCCACCACAGTGCTTTTACTAGCTTTAATTGGGAAGTCATATACTTTAAGTTTTAGTTTTAAAACACGGCTCAGCCACTTTGTGTGTGTGTGTGTTTATGAGACTGCTGCTAATGCATGTTTTTGATGTTGATGTGTTAGTTTTTGTGCTTGAAGTGCAATCGGTGCATCTTTAGTCTTAATTGCAGTTAAAGTTCAGGTCACAACACTGTACTAAGGACTTAAGGGCATCACTAAAAGGTTTTGTCCTAGGTTTGTCTAATTAAGATACAAATGGCACTTATTTATAGTCATAAAATATGCACCCTGAATCACTGTGTTTTGCCACCTTGTCATCAATGTTATACGTGGCACTTTGCTTTTGCTAAATGGTTGAATGTTTTCCTAAAGAAAAACCTTTGAAAAAAACTTTAAAAGTTACAAATCCATAGAATAAAAACAGGAATAAAATGGATTTTGAGGAAAACTTGAGGAGGACTTCATAGAGACCTAGAGAAATGAGTATGAATATGTAACTGTTGAAACAAAGGATTCAATTTAAATTAATTTTATTTCTATAGCGCTTTTTTACAACATAACATTGTCTCAAAGCAGCTTTACAGTAATGCATTTTCTTAAAAGGCCAATCCCAAGTTGAGCAAGCCTAGGGCGACAGTGGATAGGAAAAACTCCCCAAAATGGTAGGAAGAAACCTTGGGAGGACCAAAACTCAACAGGGGACTCATCCTCCATGGGCGGCCTAGATGTTAATTAAATAAATACTAAATGTATATTAAATTATGGCAAGATTAGGTTAAAACAAATAATGGAATGGGAATCTCCTTCACTGCCTCATAGCAGTAAATAAAGTGAGCATTTTGGAAGTGCTTTTCTCTAGTCTTTGTCTTCCCCAGTCCTTGTTCAGTTAAAAAGCATAATCCGTACGCTTATGCGCAGTTATTTTAAGCTGCAGCAGGTTTATTCCACACACAGGAGGTGTTTAAACCACACTGCAGTTTCTCGAGGGTAGCATCTCACCTGCTGAGTGGTAAAGAGGGAGGCAGTCATACAGCACATCCTCTGGTCGCATCCTGAAACCGTAATACACCAGAGCAGCCATACGGTAGTACCTACAGAGAAACCCGATTCCGTCAGTAAGGACAGACACAGAGGACGAGGAAGAACTGAAACGTCTCCAGCTTTACCTGCTGTGCACTACAATCGCTGCTTTTGGCAAACCGGTAGTTCCTGACGTGTAAATATAGAAGAGGCGATCTGCACGGGGAGAGAAGCATCAGTACCTAGTTGGCCACATGGGCATTTTTGTGACTGGCTAACTCACCGGTGAAGCCGCGCTGCGGTCGGCTGGGCTTGTGAGTGGGCGCAGCATCTAGAAGTGGCTCTAAGCACTCTGTTCCCTCAGGCACGCGTTTCGGATCCCAGTCACCAGAACAGAAGAGCTTCACCGTCTTCCCCATAGAGCCGTGCACCTCACACATCGCTGAGAGACCGAGAAAGATGAAAAAGGAATGAATATATATACTATACCGCTCACAAAACTATTTCTCAATTAAATATCCCATAATTAAATATTCCATCATTTTTGTGAGCAGTGCAGTTGGATTCAGAGTTAGTCTTACTTCTTTATATGATATCTTTTAGATTCGGGGTATTAACTCAGAGGTCTGGTTTTGCTTATAAATAAAAACTTTAGAAATGTTCCAATTTTACAAACATCAGGTGGGGGGGGGGGTGCACGATACTGGTTAAAAAAAAAAAAAAAATCAACCAATATTTTCAGCGATTTAGTTGATATTGAGAAGAAGACGATATTTCAGAGTGTATATCTTGGCTCTAAAACATTAAAAAGTTGTTTAAACCATCACTCAATGTCTTTCAGGATGAATCGGTAACAGCATTTGTTATGTCTTGTCATGGGTTAAAGCTAAAGCAGAGCCAGGCACAAAACAGGAAGCCCCTGCTCTTTTTCCTTAGCAATTAAGAAGTTTTCATTAAAAGAAAAGTTGAACAACAATTTTTGCTGTAATTTATCATTCTCATGCAGAAAGAAAATCAGAATCAGTCCATCTAAAACTGGTTGCCAGAAGCGGGCAAGAAAACTGCAATCGGTGCATCTCAAATGATCTTATTGTGCTAGTAATGAAGCCTCTTGTAGTATTAACTGCAGTGCAACGTAGGCATTCAGGACAGCTGTAAAAACTGCATGAAATTAAGAGAAAGGATGAAGATGGAGGTGAAATAAGATACCACAAGCAATCTGAGACGAACAGGGCGCAACCAGAAATTCCTGGCTCTGCTAACGTCGAAGAAAAACTGCTGACTCAGTCTGGACTGCTTTATGATGTTCACTCACACCCATATATGACTCCTTATCCCACTGCAGAGCTACAGGCCCCATTCCACCTGCTCGACTTTCATCATATGCAGTGAAACACTGGATTTCAAAATCAGCTTTTTCTTCACCTGTGTCAGGGAAGCTGCTCTTGACTAATGAATCACTGTTCTCTGATTTGTGAGACTCATGTTTACCTTGAGTTTCATTTCCTGTTCACATCACTAGGCTGGCCAATTTCACAACCTTAGATGTAGCAACACTCGTATCCCTGACCACATTTATTGGGCTGCTTATATCTGTAGTACTTTTAAAATCGGTTCCAGTACATTGCTTCATTAAGCAACAGCTTGCACAAGTTTCTCTAGCAGGAAGTTCCAACTTCATCACTGCAGAACAGTTTCCTTTTTGTGTTACGACACCGGATTCGGCTAGGAAACCAATGCCTGTGCGCCTAAATTCATAATGTCATTAAAAACATTCAATGTGACATCGTTCTAAACAAACGATGCAGAATTACGTTCATGCCAACTCGTTCTTGTGGCTCAGCATTTCAAACCTCAGAGCAAGAATTTTTACTGGTTCGTTTTCAACTGCGTAAATTTGGGCCAAGTTCTTTCAAGATGCAGTGGTTTTCATTGTGTTTCCAGCTGCTAGATATCGACTAGAGACGCACCGATTGCAGTTTGATTGGCCGATTTCCGATGTTTAAACATTTGAGTGGCGTATTCTGGTTTTCTTGTATGAATAAAAGAATGCAGATTTTGTGTTGTTTAACTTTACTGCTAAAGAATGATAGTTTCCTTATCGTCAGAATGCATCAAGATATAAGCTGCCAAAGTTTGTCATTATCGACAGAATGCCAGAAAATACTGTGATATTTTTGTCAATATGGCACAGCTCAAATACAGGGCAACTTTTAACTCATTACCACATCCAACATAAGTGATTTTTTTCGACGAGAAAAAGCCACATTTGTTATCAGTAACTTCTATTTTGTGGCTCTTCCCCTTGTACTTCATTAAAGATTCCAATCATTTTAATATGATAAACCGTTTGCAATGTTTTAATCCTATACACTGTAATATTTATAACACCTTTCTCTTGTACCCTAACCAGTGATTCGGTTGACTCACCCTCAGTCAGCTCGCTGCCAAACACCACTGCTTTGGAATTGGAGATGTTCACACAGTGCACCAGGGCCTCCAGACGCAGGTTGAAGTTAATGAGAGCTGCCTCCACGCCGATCTTGGCCATGCCCAGCCACAGACCCACGTACTGCGAGCGGTTCTCCATGAACAGAGACACCACGTCGCCCTCCCTGAAGCCGCGCTCAAGCAGCAGGTTGGCCACACGATTCGAGTAGTCATCTAGCTGCTTGAAGCTCCACTTTTCACCCGTGCCCTCGAATATTAGCGCCGTCTTGTTACCATACTTCTGTACAGTCTCTGCAAAAATCTTGGGTACAGTGTTACGCTCGCGCAAGTGCCGCTTCACGTTGAGTTTCACCTTCAGCAGAACTCCGGCCGCACTGTGAACGACAGAGAGAAAATTACAGCGTTGAATTACAACATTTCTAACATGAATAATGCCTGAATAGCAAACTGAACCAGTGAAATCAGACGCGTTTCAGTTGTATACTAACAAACTAAATAATTAGTATTTATAAAATTACCAAGAACAAGCACAGCAAAGCCAAACTATCCACTGCATATTTTGTATTCACTGGGCATAGACAGGGGTACGTCCTGGACAGAGCACCAGTCCATCACAGGATTTCATAAACACGTTGCCAAAATTACTATCAAATTTATTTTTATCATCTCAAAAAAGCTTTACGATGATCTAAACCTGAAGCCTAGCAGAGCAAGAGTAGTGGCAAGAAAAAAAAACTCCCTAAATGTTAAAAGGAAGAAACCAAAGGTCCCTGGAACTGGTGTTTTCAGCAGCTGGCACTTGCCCAGAAGCCACAGGAGATGCTCAGGAAGAATTATTAATCTGCAGTAAAACAAACCAGGTTCAAACTTCAGTGACTTCATTGGTAGACTCCATGCTGGCAAAGTTTGTTCATGTTTCAAGAAAAAGTTTAGTTGAACAACTTTCATAGCTCCAAGTTTCTAATCTGCCCAAGGAGGTTTGGTCTCGTTTTGAGTCTTGGCTGCGTTTTTCTTGCCACTATTACCCCAGGCTTGCTCAATTAGGGATTTTAGATTTATAAAGCTGCTTTAAGTCGAAAGTGCTTCCTCGCTCTCTTTCGGTCGGTCGGTCGGTCACACACACACACACACACACATATATTGTGTGTATGTATGTATGTATGTGAGAGAGAGGGAGAGAGAGAGAGACACAGACAGACACACACATGCAAAAAACTGGTGCATTACAGTCGTAAGCAATTGAAATTGGCCCCTCTCTCTCTTATTTAAGTGATCTTACTAGTGTCCTGTGCAGTGTGCCCTGCTTCACAAGTGTAGTAATAAGAGGAAGTGACATTTGTGTAAGCTTCCACAAGATGCCTAATGATACACAAGACCTCTCTGAACTTTCATTGTAAATCTACAGGAGTGTTACTATTCACTCCACATAAGGTGCATTATTTAGGGTTTTCTCCATTTTGTAGTGCACCACCAAATTCTCAGTGGACATATAATCTCCAGGTAGATCCCTACATTATTATCCTTAATGCACAACAACTCTGGTGTAGTGAATACGTTCCTGAAAGCTTACATATGGGAATGTAACGGTTCAAATGACAGCCGATGGTGAAGAACTGAGAATGAGATGATTTGAAACAAGTGTTTATTGCTGAGAAAAGAACAGAATCAGGAGTGTGTTTACCATTAGAGTTATCTACCATTACATCATGACTGAATATGGTGATACAGACGGGGGGGGGGGCCGCGAC
>JAUZST010006838.1:0-14579 GCA_034779995.1 Parotocinclus haroldoi
AACTAATTTTGCTATGATTTAATATACATTTAGTATTTATTTAATTAACATCTAGGCCGCCCATGGAGGATGGGTCTCCTGTTGAGTCTTGGTCCTCCCGAGGTTTCTTCATACCATTTGAGGGAGTTTTTCCTTTCCGCTGTCGCCCTAGGCTTGCTCAACTTGGGATTGGCCTTTTAATATAATGCATTACTGTAAAGCTGCTTTGAGACAATGTTACATTGTAAAACACGCTATATAAATAAAACTGAATTGAATTTAAAAAATATAAGCAAGTAGGCAAGTCATAAAAAGTGTGAAGACTACATGTAAACCCATACAAAACAGTGAACTCAGTCAAGTTATAATATGAATAAAATAGTAACAAAACAAATTGAAAATTCAGAATGGGTAATGTTATGGGCAATATGACAGTTGAGAACTGACATACTACCAAGAACATCCTGTCTATACATGCAGCGTTGGTTCCACACTTCCTGCAAATTGCAATACAATTTCAGAGACATGCTCAATAATAAATATTAGCCCTGTAAAGCAGTACTTACAATGTATAGTCATGTTAATGCACCGTTTTTACACATTATTTGCAATCCATCATATTTTGTATTCAATATATAGTTGTTTTTCCATTAAACAGAATTGCACAAATATATAAGTGGACTAAATAAGCTTTGATTTCGTATAGTCTGGGTTCAGCAAGAAAATGTCAAGTAATGGTCATCTCTTGCTGTTGTGCCAGACAGGCGACCCTGCCCTAGTCATCTCTATACTGTTCCAGTCTCTTGAAAGCAATTTCACAGTCTGCTAATCACGCTTTGGGATGTTCCAAGTGCTGTTGCCAGTGTTGTCTGTGTTTGACCAGCTTCAAGGTGACCTATGACTCTGCAAGCTTTGTATTCAGGCAAATCGTGTTGCAGAGATATTGCAAGGGCTGGAAAATTGCAGGATATGCACTTTCAAGATCAGGGAACGTTCAGATTCTCCAGCACTTTCAGCCATTTATATAGTGCACTTTCACAAATTAAATAAAATGCATATCATTTGCTTTATACTATAGTGTATATATATACACACTGCTCACAAAAAATAGGTGATGTTTCAAAATGAATATGAAGCCACCACATTAGTTTTAATTATATATATATATATAAATCCTTGAATGTTGATATAGGCTTGTGACAGTTGCTGAATGGCTTCTGATGCTAAAAAACAAAGTTAAATAAACTAACAAATAAACAAACTGACTTTCTCTGACATAGGGTTGCTGATGCTGTGTTCCAAATCCAAAAAACTGTGATTATTACCATTTCTTAGGCATTTGCTAGGTACCACAAATCCATGCGGTTATCCTGTTTAACAGACATGTTTTCAAACTATGCAGTTACAGTGTATTTACTACCCTCAACAATTATGTTCCCCAACAGCTAAAACAACTTAAAAACCTATCACTATTAAACAGTATATACCATTTGACAGCTCTTGTAAATGTGGTTGTCATTTCCAGAAATGACTAAGCTGTTAATGTAGCATTTGTTAGATGGCCAATGTGGGCTGAACTACATATGCTAACAAAAATCCCCTACTCTGCTTCTCCATGTATTCTCCTTTCAAATTTTGACATGTGCTTTTGTATTCTCTTATCTTATACTTATATCAGTGCACTGCATTCTTTGCAGTTTTGCAATTTTGGCCTACAATTACTTCTGAGTGAGAGGGAGTGTGTGCGTGAATGTGTGTGTGTGCGAGCGTGTAAGTGCATGTATGAGAGTATGTTTGTGTGTGAGCGAGTGTGTGTGTATGTGTGTGAGAGCGTGTGTGACGGTGTGTGTGACAGTGTACAAGCGCGAGTGTGAGAATGTGAGAGAGTGTGTCTAAGTGTGTGTATAAATGTGAAAGAGATTGTGCGAGTGTGTGAGCGGGTGCAACCAAGTGCGTGTGTGTGCATGAGTGTGTGCGCGCGCGCATGTGTATGATTGTGAGAGTGTGTGTGTGTGTGTGTGTGTGTTAACGTGAAAGAGTGTGCGCGTGCATGAGAGAGAGAGAAAGAGAGGATGGTATGGTTTGAATGCTTATTCCCTTGTCAATACATTATCCGCATCAAACTTTTTGTTGATTTTGCAACTTTTTGAAGATAAATTAGATAGTAAACACACATTATTATTATTATCATCATCTGTAAAAAAAAATATCCATGTTTTATTTCTTGTGAGAACAAAAAGTACAAATAAAGATGTATGGGACATCTGGATCCATGCATTAGATCTGTTAGATCTATGTCTGCCATAGCTTAAAGTTTTGCAGCCTTCTGAGGTAAATATCAAAATAAACTTTTTTCCACAGGCTAATAAATTTGAAGTTAATTTGAGTAGCAAGACCAAGTGCATAAAGAAGACGTTAATTATTTCTCAGTTTGCAACACACTGATGTAATCTGATGTGCCCATGCCAGATATCTGGCATCTTTTCTTTGATGCTAGTTCATCAACGTCTGGGCTCAGGCTCTGTGCTGAGGAAACCCTCAGTATTGTTCATCAGTCTTCATCAGTCAGAGTTGCAACAGCAGTCACGTCCAGGAGTGCGCTAATGTCTTCAGCGCCAAAACAACAGGAGGGCATTATGGGATTTGTAGTATTAGTGGTGAATGTGCAGTTACAGTGGCGTCACCACTGTATAATACCAGCGGGCCAGCTCCAATTTGCCTCGTGGGCCAAATATAGTTACTTAACTTCCTAATATCAATTAAAAAAGGTGTATTGTGGGGACTTTGTGTAAAGTTTCAGACAAAAATAAAATAATGGGGACTCAATATATGAACTATATAAAACACCATACTGGTAACACAAGTAGAGTACACTGTACATTGTGGGGACCCTGACATCTAAAAATTAAAAAACTCTTATGTAAAAACAATTTTCTACCTGATAGCGAGAATTACATTCATCCTGTGAATGTGGATGGAGGTGGGGACCATATGCAGATGCTTCATCTGACTCCTGATTATACTCACCGTTTGTCACCAAACAAAAATAACCATCAGTAATTACCTGAACACATCAATAAATAAAAGATCTTTCAAAAAACATCATGTGAGTATATTGTGTCGACTTTGTGTGAAATTTCAGATTTAAAAAATATTGTTGGGAATATTGTTCACCGTTTGTCACCCAAAACAAAAAATAACCATCAGAAATAATCTTTAAAACAAAGTATAGTTATGATATAAATATTCAGCTAAATACTATCTGCACTACACTGCTGTCAGCATTTAAAAACTAAACGCAATAGTAAATAAAGATCTTGTGAGTGAGTATATTGTGGGGACTTAGCTATATAAAACACCATACTGGTAACACAAGTAGAGCACACTATACATTGTGGGGACCTGATGTCTTACATTTAAAAACTATTATAAACCCGATTCCAAAAAAGTTGGGACAAAAGTACAAACTGTGAATAAAAATGGAATTCAATAATTTACAAATCTCAAAAACTGATATTGTATTCACAATAAAACATAACAAATGTCGAAAGAGAGACATTTTGAAATGTCATGCTAAATATTGGCTCATTTGAAATTTTGTGACGGCAACAAATCTCTAAATAGTTGGGACAGGGCAACAGGGAAAAGTTGAAGGTACAAAAAAGGAACGGCTGGAGGACCAAATTGCAACTCATTAGGTCAATTGGCAATAGGTCATTAACATGACTGGGTATAAAAAGAAGAGGAAGAGGATCAGCAATCCCCCTAATGCGCTGACAAATAGTGGAGCGATATGATCTCCTCAGAAAGGAGTTTGACAGTTTAAAATTGCAAAGAGTTTGAACATATTATCTACAGTGCATAATAGCATAAAAAAGATTCAGATAATCTGGAAGAATCTCTGTGCACAGGGGTCAAGGCCAGAAAACCATGCATTTTCCAACATGACAATGCCAAACCACATACTGTATCGATTACAGCATCATGGCTGCGGGTACTGAACTGGCCAGCCTGCAGTCCAGATCCTTCACCCATAGAACACGTTTGGTGTATCATAAAACGGAAGATACGACAAAAAAGACCTAAGACAGTTGAGCAACTAGAATCCTACATTAGACAAGAATGGGCTAACATTCCTCAACTTGAGCAACCTGTCTCTTCAGTCCCCCGACTGTTGTAAAGAGAAAAGGAGATACAGTCTCACAGTGGTAAACATGGCCTTGTCCCAACTTTTTTGAGAAGTTGTTGTCACGAAATTTAAATTCTCCTAATATTTCTCTTTAAATAGTACATCTTCTTAGTTTAAACATTTGATATGTCATCACTGTTCTATTCTGAATAAAATATGGTATTTTTAAACTTCCACATCATTGCATTCCATTATTATTTACAGTTTGTACTTTGTCCCAACTTTTTGGGAATTGGGTTTTTCAGAACACAAGGGTCAAGATTGGCTTTTTAAATCACGGGTTCAATTATTGCACATTGAAAGGATTTGGGCAAATAACCAAAGGTAATATATATATATAAATATATATATAATTAATTACATTTAAATTAATTATCAGTGGTTCTATAATACTATACTATAAATACTGTATTAAGTCTGAGTAAAAATGTATGAATTGGATCTAATAATCATGTTGCTGACTTAGATGAACTGGTCAGTGAGAACAGTTCAGTATTGGTGTTTTGGCACTAATAGATTCTATTCTTGATTTACAGAAAATTAAACAGAAATCTACATTATTGCTGCATTTGGAAGTTTTCTGAATATATGGGTGATTTGATGAGCATTGAGTTTTAGAAACTTCTAATCTTTAAAGAAATTCATGACGTCATTACTATTAATGTCACACATGCTCAATCTTCCTGCCCAGCGGACCACACCCACTCACTTGCACAATCTGACTCACCTTTATATTAATTTCACACCTTTTGTTCATTATCACTTGCTCTATTTAAGCCCTCTCTCACCACACTTCCGCGCTGATCTACTCGGTTTTTGCCATTTGTGACGCGCTTCAGTTTATGTATCTCATTTGCCTCTTACCGTGTATCGACCTCTCTTCCGTTCCCTGACTTCGTCTCTTGATTCTCTCCAGTGTTTGACTTTTGGCAAGGTTATGGTTTTGATTATTGGATTGTGTTTAATAAAAATCTGTCATCACTAGCTCCGATTCTCTCTGTGGCGTTACAGTTAGAACAAGTGCACATGGAGCCAGCGGCCGAGCAGCTATTGGTTTTGTGTCAGGGCTTACACACTGCTGCAGAGTATGCCCTGCAGTTTGTACCTTGGCAGCTCAGAGTGGGTGGAATCAGGCGGCTCTTTTGCCCACGTTCAGACAGGGCCTGAGAGGGGATCTTCAATCTGAACCCCCCAGTCGTGACTTGTAGTTGACTCTGGATAGACTGATCTCCTTTCTTCCCGCTTTCGTACCCGACGTTTGCTCATACCGGTGCATTCTGACCTAATCCCGAACCAGCATCGTCGTCCTGATTGCCACCTAGCCCCCGGCAACTCCCAGGGAAATTTCATCTCGGACCAGATTGTCTCCACCCGGAAAATCTCCTGCTCTCCACTGCTCTCCAACCACCATGTTACTGCCGTCAATGAGCAACCACTGGGTTCCAGTCTCCTGAGCTGCACCACTGCTCCATTATGCATGCTAGCTGGTGCTATTCACAAAGAACTCATCACATTTCCCCCTATGGAGGCGTTAACCCATCTCATAATCCTTGGCTTTCCATGGCTCCACCTACACAACTCCACCATCTCCTCGAATACTAAGGAACTCACATGTTTCTCTTCTTAAGCCCTGGGTTCCTGGTCCGCTGGCTGACGCACCTCCCATTGAGCCCTCACCAGGTGAGATTGACGGTGCCCCCACCTACACGGTCCACCGTTTATTGGATTTGCGGAGGCGAGGTGCAGTAGCTGGTCGATTGGGAGGGTTACGGTCTGGAGGATTGCTGTTGGGTGGACTCTAAAGATGTTTTGGAACCCCTTCTCATTCAAGAGTTTCACTCCAGCCACCTCGATTGCCCTGCCCCTCGTGGTCGTGGCCGACCTCGCAAGTCTGTTCCTGTCAGTTGACCCGTCTGTCAGTCTTCGTCCAGGACAGGCCCTTTGGGGGGGCACTGTCACACATGCTCAGTCTTCCTGCCCAGAGGACCGCAACCACTCACTCGCACAATCTGACTCACCTTCATACTAATTACACACACCTGTTGTTCATTATCACTTCCTCTATTTAAGCCCTTTCTCACCTCACTTCCGCGCTGATCTACTCGGTTTTTACCAGTTGTGACGCACTTCAGTTTATTTATGTCATTTATAGGTTACTAGGCCTAGGCCAAGACTTTAGCTTTGGTAAGGGCCTGTTTATACCCTGACATGCTACTGCTCCAAGCAATCTTAAATACCTCCAATTTACTACGTTGCCACTTGCATTCTAAACTCTGAACTCTTTGCTTTAAAGTACTGGTGTTTTCATTATACCAAGGTGCTAGAGAGGGTAGAGCAATGTTCCGTAGGTCGTGGAAAGAGATCTTACTTGTGTTTAATATGTGCCTCAAATGTAAGGTGAGGATCAAACTTTACATCAAGATTGCTGACTGTTGAAACCGGAAAATAGAAAGCTGGTTATGGAGGTTGAATGGGTATGATGTAAGGTGCCAATCAGGATTGCTTCAGTTTTTGAACTGTTTATCTAGAAAAAGTTTTGTTTCATCCATACCTTTATGTGTGAGTCTTGACAGGTATGATTGAGAAGCTGCAGGTTTTAATTTTGAGATACAGTTGGATATCATCCGCGTATGAATGATATGGCCAAGTGGGAGAATACAAAGAGTGTGTCATAGTTGGTGCGGGTGTATGCCTTGGTCAACAGTATCTTGGGTGTAGGGCACAGTTGGAAGGTTTCATTCTTTTTATAATGCTTTCAACTTCCTGTTGTGAGACTGTTGGGAAACAGTTACTGGGCTGGAAGACTTCAAACTATCTATAAACTAAAGTCAGTGTCCTGCATGGGTGGAGTGAAGGAGACAGAAAGATTGGAACGGATTGAGTAAACTTTTATCCTGGAAAGTGAGTGAAGGGGATTGTGGTTTGAGAAGATGATTTTTTGGGAAACAACTGCTTAGAATTTTCATTATTATTTCCAATGACTTTTGAGTAAAACTGTAACCATGCTTCTCTAAGAGACTTTGAGTGGGCTTTTTGCTGCTCACGATAGGCTAATTTGTGAATGGTGACGCCAGACGCCTTGCAACACTGCCCATGCGCACACCCAGCTACCTTTATCATCCGTTTCCCACTTGAACCAGGGGGCTGAGCAAGAAAAGGTAACTGTTCTGGTTCTGACTGGGTCATGAAAGTCCAGAATGCTGCTGAGAGTTTCATTGTAATTTTCCACTGCATCATTGACTGATGGAAAGTCTGTGTGGAGAAGCTGCTGTAAATCGGCAGTCATGGGTTCTGGGTTAATATTTTTTAACTTCCTGAAGCAGATTTCCTGTTTAATCTTGATAAGTGGATACAGAGTTTGCAAATTCACAAAGACCTCATGATCAGCTACACCCAAATTATATACAAAAAGATTTTTCACAAGGTTTAAGTCAGTAATGACCAGATCAAGTGTGTATCCCCTGGAGTAAGCAGGAACAACATAGTGATCTGATCTTAATACATGTAAAAATGCATTATTAACACAGAAATAAACAAAATAAGTGATTAAGGGTTGGGCACACTAATCAAAAGATAGTTTGTTTAAATCCCAGGTCTGCCTAACCAGAAATCTTTACCCCTCGAACAAGATCCATACAGTTTTCAACAACAGCATTAAACAAATACACAGAACTTGAACTGAGTGGTTGATGGCTTACTTCTTATGAAAATGCAAAAGTCTTATGAATATGTATAATTGATTTAGTAATGCTCGGCAAAACCTTTCGCCGGTGGAACGGAGAAATGGCTTGGTATGTACTGTGTTTCCGACCAGTACCGCTGCCCCGGTTGTAACCTTGCACCAGGTGCTTAGGTCCACCATGGCCTGGATAAGTACTCTTAACTCATCTTCCTAATTTGTACTACCTGTGACTTTGATGCTACCTGATTCTGAGCTCTCCCTCGTAGCGCTAATTGACTCATGGGTGCAGGGGAACTTCATCGGATATAGTGACTACTGGAGAAATTCTCTGCTCACCTCTTCCAGCTAAACGTTACGTCACTGAAGCTAATGGTCAGTCCCTGGGTACTGGCATTCTTACCAGGGTCACAACTCCTTTGCACCTGTGTCTTGGTGCCATCCATGAGGAGACCATCACTTTTCTACCTATGGATGCTCTCTCCTACCCTATCATCATGGGCTTTCCTAGCTCCACCTTCACGACCCTTCCATCTCCTGGTCTGCAAGGAAGCTTATTCAGTGGCTCCTTTCTGTTTTAAGAACTGCCTCTGTCTGCCTTCTCTCTAATTCTACACTGTGCAACACATGAATTCTACCCCTACCCTCACCGGCAATATTCCCATTGAGTACCGGATCATCACCCCTGTCTTTTGAGAAGAAGTCCTGACCTCTCTGCCTCCTCATTGCACCTGAAACTATGCCATCAAGCTTCAGGAGGGCACACCGCTCCCCAAGGCCCACCTCTACCCCCAGTCACCAGTAAAGGAGGCGACTATGGACGAGTACTTGATCCGGCCCTCCACAGCCCCACTATCAGCGGGCCTCCTTTTCATCCCCAAGGCCGTCTTGTCTCTCATTGATTACAGGGGTCTAATAGATAACCTTACCCTCTTCCCCTTGTTCCTGCAGCCCTAGAACAGCTACACATGGTGGTATACTAAACTAGACCTTCGCAGTGCCAACAACCCAGTACAAATCAGAGAGGGAGGCGAGTGGAATACGGCTTTTAGCACCTGCATGGGGCACTAGGAACACCTTGTCATGCCCTTCGGTCTCGCCAACGCCCCAATGGTCTTTCAGGCTTTCAGCGATGTGCACCAGGGATATGTTGGGGTGGTTTCTCATCGTCTACCTGGATGACATGATGTATTCCCCCGGATCTCCTTTCTCATGTCACCAACGTCTGACAGGTTCTTCAAAGGTTACTTGACCACCATCTCTGGGTTAAGGAGGAGAAGTGCCATTTTCATACCCAGTCCATATCCTATCTCAGTTACATTATCTCCCCCCAGGCCGTGGCCATGGACGTTGCCATGGTGGATGCCATGCTTTCCTGGCCCACACCATGATTGATCAAGGATGTTCAGCGTTTCCTCGGTTTTGCTAATTTCTACTGGACATTCATTAGTAGCTTCAGCCAGACCGTCGCTCCCTTACAAACCCTGGAGCTTGTCTTGGTCCCCAGAAGCAAATACTGCGTTTAAGGGTCTCCAGAAGGCATTCACTCAGGCCTCAGTGCTGGATCTTGTGGATCCCAGCTATCCATTTATTATTCAATAGTCGGAGGTCATCCATACTGACCGAGGGCACCAGTTCACCTCAGCAGTTTGGGCAGCGCTTCTGAAGAAGTTGGGGGCCACCGTCAGTCTGACCTCAGGTCATCATCCACAGTTGTACGGTCAGTGTGAATGAGCTAACCAGGAGCGACAAAGATCCTGATTCTCTACTGTGGTAAAAACTCCACCAACTGGATACACTACTGTACATCCCTACATCACTCTTCTATGGATTTTACTCCCTTAGAATGTGTCCTTGGCTTTCAGCCTCCCTTCGCACATTGGGACCCTACACTTTCGGACGCCCCCAGAGTGGACGCTGTCCCTGTGCACTGACCTGTGCTGTTCTTCTTTTTTCTTCGACACGAGTACTTTGGATGGGGGGTGGGTATCTCTGTCATGCACGCGTCCTGCTTGGCAAACCATGCCCAACCTCACACTTGTTCAACGTCACCCTCTTATTAATTACTCACACCTAAACCTTATTACCACATCCCTACATATTCCTTCACGCCGCACTTAGTCCTTGCTCAGTTACTTGGTTTTTCCTTGTACTAAGCGTTATTCACTGTGTTTCTCTCATCGCTTACCTACCTTTTCAACCCGCTTCCCGCCTACCGCTGCTCCACTGCTACCTACATTAGCTTCCACCTTTTTCAACCAGATGTCACAGCCACATGACTCACACACTATTCTAATTCAGATAATGGACAATGGACAACTGCAGAATTGGTTGGCAAAATTAAAATTTTAGTAGTTGGGATATACATCAAAGAGTAAACACTCATGTTCAACAATCATGTCCTCTACTAGATGTTTTGTAAGACAACCACTATAATAAACTTAATTACTTTTTGTTAATATATTTCCTTATTCTGGTTAGGGGTTAAAAATGTGTTGAATTAAAAATTGGAAACTGTACAGGAATTGTACAGAGCATATTTACAGTATACTGTCAGGATGAGCTTACTGTCTGCAGCCTCATCGTAAAAGCGTCTGCTCTCTCCCTAGGCTCTTCTCTTCCTATACAGGGTGGCACTGTTGTCATCCACTGCTTTTCCTATATATTCTTCTCTGCATCTCCCCTCTTTGTTGGGTATCGTCATGGTTATGGTTACTTATGGTTTTTCTTTGGTCTGTGTCTGCCTGCATCTGGAGCTTCTCTTGGTTTGTCTTATCTCTGTTTACTTCCCTCTCTTACCATTGTTTGTTGTTATATTGTATTGTGACCTTGTTAGCGTCTCTATGTGTTCTCTTTGTGTTAGCCTATCTTGTTAGCCTCTGTTAGCTAAAGCTGCTGCAGTTGTGTATGTGTCTTCCTTGTTAACTTTTGAGTTAGCATTTGGTGGGTTATTGTCTGTTTATTATAGGTTTTGTTGTTTGTAGTCCTTTGTGTGTCAGCCTGTTTGGTTTGTTTGTCCCCTTACAATGTGTTGCAATGAACATCTCATTATGACATTTTCACATCAGGTTGCACCTGCACAGAAAGTACAGTTTGTGCAGTCGGAAAGTCCTTGGCGGCAAATCACCCACAGCCATTTGGAGGAGTTGCCTACTGTCATGGCCTGGTGGCAATGACATAAACAACTTGAGTGGAGTTTAAGTAGTTACTGAAACCAGAAGAGTGATGCTGAAGTGGTGGAATCTCTTAGTGTGTGGGGCTACAAATACACAAGCCAGAAAATTAATCTATTAACAACCACTGCTGCATGAAACCCCGGCAGCAATAGCTATAGCAGCATAGCTAGAAAGGGGAGAACCAGAAGGAAACACTGCTAAGAGATTTACAATCAACAAACCTGAGTGATTGCATTTGGGACGCAAGAAGACAGCAAACCAAACCAACCAGTTGGTGAAATACTATTTAAACCAGAAAAGTGCCAGTCCCTTAACACCTACAGTCTATCTTATTGTAGTCTTTTAATACCTATAGTGTCATTTGCTACACTTAAATCTAATAGAACAAGAAAAGTGTTACGATAGGGTCCCCGGGAGATCTCGCGAGACCATTCCTAGTCTCGCTGGCCCCCACCACGGAACTCTGGACTCCAGGCTCAAAGCCCTTACCGGACTCGTGTGGGGACTAAGTTTTTGCTTATAGTTTATATGCCTGCTATATGTGCCTTTTTGTTAAATAAATGTTCCTTGGTTTTTCCCGTATTTGTGGTCTGTCTGTGGATACTGCATTATGGGCTCTGGTATAAACACCTGATAGGGATCCTGGGGATTTAGCGAGACTAGGAATGGTCTTGCGGGATCTCCCAGAAACCCTATTGTAACAATTATGTGTTGATCTTACGGTTTATGTTGGTTAGTGCTGGTCTGCTGGTGGTTTAGCTGGTGAACCTGAATGGTCTTGCTGGCAAAGTTGGTAAAGCTGATTGAGTAGAATTCAGTTCTAGTCACACTTTTTCAGTTTAAGCCCCATTTGTCGGCATCCTTTTTTAAAGTTATCCCCTTTCCTGTCTTCTTGTCTTTTCCTATCATCTTCTCACTTCAGAGGTAGGGTGTGTGTTTTCTCTGTCTGTGCCTGTGCGCTCCTGCACATATCGTGCACCAGCTTCATCTCCTTCACAGAGTTCTATGATTCCACCGGAAGCGAGTTCGCCGTTAATGAGCCACCTTATTTAATGTCACAGTGGGATAAAGTCAATACAGGATTATCAGTCATGTTTTGCTCTCAGTTCTGGCTGCTTGGACTTGCTACCTTGCTTGAGATTCCAATGTGCACGGGTGTCAACTGGACAGAGCACCTGTTTAGCCATTGGACTCTGCGTCCCTGCTTCCAATTCGTAGGCAAGACATTTATGTTGACATCATTTAGCCGACATTCTTTCTGCTGGTTCTGTTCCAGACCTGTGCCAGTCCTCCTTATGGGCTCCACCTGCCTAAGAGACCTGCATCTGCCCTGCCCATCTTATATACGGGCAACACCAGTCCCCATGATCTTGCATCCAAACCTGCCCTTGAGACCTGCCACTGCCTTCATATTTGGTTCTCTCTCTCTTTCAAACTTTCACTCCTCATTCTAAAAGACGTTTAATTCGATTGCTACAACTACTTACATTTACATTTACATTTATGGCATTAAGCAGACGCCCTTATCCAGAGCGACGTACAATTGATACAATCCAAGCAGTTGTGGGTTAAGGGTCTTGCTCAAGGACCCAACTGTGGCAGCTTGGCAGAGGTAGGATTTGAACCCTGGACCTTCTCATACAGAGTCCACCACCTTAACCGATAGGCTAGGTCAGGAGTCTATTTGGGCCAATCAAAGTAATCTAATTGATTTAATTAGATAGAAATACATTTCCCGGTGAAATATATGAGGTATGCACCATATATAGGCCGAATATTGTGCCATTTCATAACGTATTAATATTAACTAACTCAGCATTAGGCTGAGTGATATATAATGCAGACTGTCCTGCTATCTCTATAGTTCAGGTAGAACAACAATTACTTACAAAAACCAGAGCACAACCTTTCAGATATTCAATTTAACAAATATAACAATAAACAAACAAACAGAAGGTGGAGTGAGTGGTGTAATGGAACACTTCTCCTTAACTGGGTCAAGGTAAAAACATTTCCAGATTTTAGTCTGTTTTATTGGATTGAGTGTGAGGCGGGACCTCACAGTCCATTATTTGATTTGCTTTCCTGGCTGAATCCTTACTGCTTGTCAGATATTTCTGTTTGTTGTTATCCTTATTGTTATATGTTGTATTAGTGCAACATGTTGTCATCCGTTTACCTCCCTTTACCTCAGGCTGTTTAATCAGCATTTGTCTAGTGTGTGCATTGTTTCTGGTACACTTACAAGTGAAGTCCAGCAGCCATGGCCAAAACACTAGAGTTTAGTATATGTAAAGATACTTAAATCCAGATGGAATATACAGGTCCTGAAATGATGTACCTGTGCAAGTGTTTGGAGTGGGGATTACATCATTATTACAACAGCACATGTTAAGCACTGGGATATACAGGTATTGGAGTGAACAGTTCGTTCTTGTAGTAAATGTGCTGCATGTGGGAGAAATGTTCTGGACTATGACCTGAGAGCTCTTAACGAGGAAAAAAACATTATGGCCAGATGACTGTCTTAAAGCATCTCCTAAACAACAAGGCTTGTGAGTAGCTCCTGGCCAGCACAGCACAACAAAACTTTGACTGAAGTACTGACACCCAGTGCTCATTGTAAGTGCCATGGATCCTATCCTAAGGCCAGAAGAAATCACGTAGAAACCAAGTAAAACCACATAGACAATTGGAGGACATGCAAAAGCCACAAAGAAAAGAAACATATCGCTTCACCTGTAATCAAACCCAGGAGTTTCTTACTGTGTGGCCACAGCACTACCCACTGAGCCTCTGCCCCCAACGTACAGTAAGTACGCCATTTACTTGTCCAAATACAGCCATTAATACGTACAAACACACACTATAAATTAACCTTAGAATTCCTACAAGAATTCCTTCCTAGAAGAGGTCTATCTTCCCTGACACCTCACATACTTTCTCTTTCACTTAGTTAGCTTAGCTAAGCTAATGTCTTTGGAACAGAACATACCAAAACAAAGAGCCAGAAGGAGGCAAAATCCCATAATCTTCATCAGCTGGGTCGCCATGGTTGCAGACATTCAGAATCCTGCGATAATCACTCAGGGAATGTGCTGTGTTAATAAAAAAAAAAAAATCGAACTCCAAGCCTGAATCAGCAACGTTGCTGCTGAAAGATCTGCTTTTTAATTAACCTTATCAGCAATTACATTTTGAGCTAGGAAGTCTTAAGTAACCTAAGATGTGGTATCAATGAACACACCGGATATTAACCCTTACTGTGGTTTATTGGGTGTTTTGCTTTAATTAAGTCAATCAGATGAATCAAATCTTGAATACTGAACGTAGATTTGTTAAGTACAGAGTAAGCACTGAAATATCCAAGTCAGAAGCAAACAAATGCACATACACACACTCTCTCTCTCTCGTAACACACACACACACACACACACACACACACACACACACACACACACACACACACACACACACAAAATACATTAAATAATTGTGCATATAGGTTAATTCATTTTACAATAAGTGATAAACAAAAAGTGGTTTTACATGTTTA
>JAUZST010006839.1:0-14579 GCA_034779995.1 Parotocinclus haroldoi
CACCCCCAACCCCCCCCCCCCCCAAAAAAAAAAAAAAAAAAAAAAAAAAAAACACAGTTGAACCTGATAAATCAATATTAATTCCCGTGGGTGATTATTTCTTTAAACAGGCCAGTTCAGTACAATTAATGAAAACGTCATACAAACTCCATCTCTATCAGTTATATTGACTCTTGTAGGTGTAATTACATCATGCATTTAAGTGCCTGTTTAATTGTAGGAAAATCACTTATACATTTAGCGATTTAAAATCGAATATAAGGCATGCTTATAAATTGTGGACCGAAAATCGCGCTATAGCCCAATAAGTGCGTAAGTGTGAGTGAGCGTGAATAAATGTGTGTGTTTTAAGGCCTGCATGTGAAGTGAACAGCTGGCTGGGATGGAAGCGCTCTTTATAGATCCGAGGCTCATTTTCATCTGAAGCAAAGCCTAATCCGTTTTTTACATTTTCGGTCATACATCCATTAAAGCCGTAATTACTGAGGGAGTCCCAAAGGCCTGTGATTATTGGAGCTGAGAGCGCGTGCTTTTCGCTTTACCTTATATCGGGCGGTAATTTTGCAGAATGGCATTGCCACACTGTCTGGAGTTCCCAGAACGTGCATTAAATACCATGCATTTGGATATAAGGCAGGTGAGTTTGTGGACAGTCGTGATGTTGACGGGTTATAAAGCCAACGAACTTAAATAACGCAGGCCTGTGTATTGAATAATGCATGGATTGTAGGGCATAATAAAATTCCCTGTTAGTATTGTCAATACTTTAATCGGCTTTCTTATAAAACAAATAGACTTGTATTGATCGAATAGCTATCTAACACTCATAAACACCGAATAACACAAATTTATTTATTAACGCGGTTTTACAACAGAGCATTGTCTGATAGCAGCTTTACAACTATACAGGGTCACAGCTCTTCCTGAACAAGCTTAGGAGTGCAGTGAAAAGGGAAAACACCCTAAATGTGATGAGGAAGAAATCTTGGGAGAATCAAGACTGAGAATGGATTTAGATTTTATATGTAAAATTTGAGTTATAATTGTTCTAATTAAATAACAAGTTTACAATAATAGTTTAAATACTTAAGCTGAATACTTAAAAAAACAAAAACAGCATACACATTTAAAGAAAATATGCAAACAAATAAATGAAATAATATGTAAATGACATAGAAAATACAGACGATAGGTACTACATGAAGGAGAATGCAATATTATTTTAAATAAAACAGAATATAATGCTATATAACATAAGGCATTTTTATATCTAATAAATAAAATTACAAATATTAGACCTATAAAACAGAATAAAGCAATGCTTGACGGACAGACTTTGTCATGGGTAGGCTATAGGAATAGTGATAAAACAATATAATGCAGTGGGTGTAGCCAAGACATTTATAAATATATAATTTAATATTGCTACACACATATAAAAAAGAAATAGAAACAGACAGAGGGAAGGGGAGATTATCTCTTTGAGAATATCAGTCCTATCAGAGTAACACCAACATGCCTAAATATAGTATCTTACAAACGGGAGTACGCCCCTCACATTTTTATAACTATTTTATTATATCTATTTACAGGAAAACACTGAATATATGACACTTTGATGTAATGTAAAGTAATCAGTCTACAGCTGGTATTAGAGTGTAAATTTGCAGTGTCCTCAAAATAACTTAACATACAGCCATAAACGTCTAAACCTCTGGCAACAAAAGTGAGTACACTCCTAAGTGAAAATGGCCAAATTGAGCCCAATTAGCCAAAGTCCCTCCTCTGTATCATGTGACTTGTTAGTGTTACAAGGTCTCAGGTGTGAATGGGGAGCAGGTGTGTTACATTTGGTGTTATTGCTCTCACACTCTCTCATACTGGTCACTGGAAGTTCAGCATGACACCTCATTGCAAAGAACTCTCTGCGAATCTGAAAAAAAAAGAATTGTTGCTTTACATAAAGATGGCCTAAGCTATAAGAAGACTGCCAACACCTTGATAGTGAGCTGCGCCACTGTGGCCAAGACAGTACAGCAGTTTGACAGAACAAGGTTTATTCAGAGCAGGCCTTACCATGGTGGACCAAAGAAGTTGAGTGCACATGCTTAGTGTCATATCCAGAGGTTAGATTTTGAAAATAGACGTAAGAGTGCTACCAGCATTGCTGCATAGGTTAAAAGGGTGGAGGGTCAGTCTGTCAGTGCTCAGACCATACGCCAAACACTGTATCAAATTGGTCTGCATGGCTGTCATCCCAGAAGGAAGCCTCTTCTAAAGATGATGCATAAAAAAGCCCACAAAGCAGACTAAGGACATGGATTACTGGAACCATGTCCAGTGGTCTGATAAAACCAATATAAACTTATAGGGTTCAGATGGTTTTAAGCATATGTGGCAGTGACCAGATAAAGTATGGTGGTGAGAATGTCATTGTTTGGGGCTGCATGAGTGCTGCCAACTGTGGGGAGCTACAGTTCATTGAGGCAACCATGAATGCCAGCATGTACTGTGACATACTGAAGAAGAGCACCATCCCCTCCCTTCAGAAACTGGGCCGCAGGGCAGTATTCCAACTTGAAAAAGACCTCAAACACACCTCCAAGACAACCACTGCCTTGCTAAAGAAACTGAGGATCAAGGTCAATCATGTCTGCGGACTTAAACCGTACTGAGCATCTGTGTAGGAATCCAAGGTCTCTAACATCCACCAGCTCTGTGATGTCATCATCACAGAAGATTCCAGTGGCAACCTGTGAAGCTCTGGTGAACCCAATGCACAACAGAGCTGAGGCAGTGCTCTAAAATATTGACACTCTGGGCACCATTTTCAATTACGGGTGTGCTCACTTTTGTTGGCAGCTGTTTAAACAAAAATGTGTTGTGAGTTATTTTGAGGGTACGGCAAATTTACACTGTTATACAAGCTGTAGACTGACTACTTGACATTGTATCAAAGTGTCACATCTTCAGTGCTGTCCCATTAATAGATACAATTGAATGAGGGGTGTACTCACTTTTGTGAGATACTGTATATAGTGCAAGTATGATATGACTTATATGATATGCCTTTTCATGCATTATTGTACAAACCTAAATTTTATTATTGTGTTATAACAGTCAATTTACTTTGCAAAACATGTCAGGTAAGCATTTGTATACACAATTGACAATGTTATTTACTGGTTTCATAACTAGACACCCTTCAATTAACCTATCATTTACTTTTAGCTTGTTCCATTCCTTCTCATTTTACGCCTGCTATTATCTGAGTTATAGCCATCAGAGCAATGTCAAGGAACATAAAATTTGTAATACAGAGATGACAGGAGGATTTCCCATCCTTTCTTACCCTTTAATACCAGAACAGCTCAATATACTGCTTAACTAAATACACTGTAAATGTATGCTAAGATACACACATGCAAGGCATACAGTTGGCCAAAACATGTGTGAGGTCTTAATAAGGATAACACGCCAAGATTTAGTGTTGCAGAGCTGTGATATGTGGCAGACTGTCATCGTGATCACAAGATTGCCACGTGTACGAGTTATAGGTTGCAGAAGGCATAAAACGCAGTAACTAATATTTGTAATACATAATATTCTGAATATTTTGAGGGCTAATAGAATAAAGTTTATGTGTGTATTTATTAAATATCCCTATCAGCAACAATGGACATTTCAACAACAGACACAAGGCTATATCAATACAGAAGATTATTTAAAATGTATATATTGTGCACATGGGCACGGGGAAGATGCGCGTACTCAACACAGAGGTGACCCAGACTGATCCCCCTGAGAACTGAATTATTGATATGTTCAAGAAACCAGTTTGAGATGATTTGAGATGATTTGAACCTTGTCCCTACCATCTGAATGTCACAACCAAAACCAAGACTCATCAGACCAGGCAAGTATTCCCAATTTCTATTGTTCAATTTTGGTGAACATCTGGTGTGGTTGCCTTTTTCTGTAACCCATCTGCTTCAAGGTTCAATCTGTTATTCATTCCAAAAAGTGCCGGTCTCCATACCTTGTTTGTAAGATGTGGGGATTTTAAATACTATTGTCTTTCTATTAGCTAAAGCCAGGTTTCTTCTCACCTCTGGCATGAACAGGGCATTTTTGCTCAGTGAACTGCTTCTCACTGGAGATTTTCTCTTGTTTGGACCATTCTCTCTAAACTATATAGGCGTTTGAAAATCCCAGTATAGCATCAGTTTCTGAAGTAACATGAAACTGCAACAACCATGCCTCAATCAAAGTCACAAAAATCACATTTGTTCACCATTTTGATAAGTTTTTTGAAATTCTGCAGGTCATATTGACCATGTCTAGTGTCTAGCTGTATAAAATGCATTGTGCTTCAGTCAGGTGATTGGCTGGGCAGATATCTGTGTTAATGAGCAGTTGAATAAATACATTGAAACCAGTTGATAAAGTGCTTGGTGAGTGTGTGCCTGTGTGTGTATATAGTGTATTTATAAATAACAGAGTTAATCATTATTTATGCCTAGTTGTTTTTCATTTGTCTTTAATAAAGAGCTTTAGTTTACATCTTCTACAAGTCTGATGCTTGTCTTTTATATCTGGTTGAAGCGTGTGATAACTTAGACCTGCCATTTTAAAATAGGTAGCTAAGCAATTCTCTTGCCTGTTAGCAACATTCACAAACGCACTTGGCTAATCTGAGGTAGGAATATTTTACTGGAGAATTCCGTACAGATCACCGAGTGACATAAACTGAAACTGACACACAGCCTGTGAGGTCACTGTCTTTTTAGTCATTGTGCTAATGCATTGGTTTGTTACTTTCTTTTTGACTTGTTTTATTTTGTGTCTAATAAAGGCTATTTAATTAAGTAATCCAACTTACTCACAATAATTAAGTGGGTGCTACAACCCTAAACAGTGAACATGGTTTGCCCCTTACCCTCAATCGGTCCTGCAAGCTATTGAACACAGTGAGGCTGCTAAATAAAGCTAAAGTTGGATACTCATTTAGCATGCTTAATAGGCAAGAACAAAGGTGTATGGCTAAAATATTGTATAGACAGAAGTCTTAAGAACCTTTACTGTGACACAGCTTTGGAAACACAGCTCATTTTTCTTTTCATCATCTTTGAGTTTCCACACCTTGATTGGAGTCCATTTATAACAAATTCAGTTGATGAGCAGGACATGATTTGTCTATATACTTGTCTATATAAGGTCTCGCAGCTAACAATGCATATCAGAACAAAAACCAATACATAATAAGAAAATAACTGCCTGTCGAGCTCAGGTACAGTATTGTGTGATGACACAATAATCTGCTGCACTGAAAGCTCCCAAGAGCAGTGGCCTCCCTAATTCTCAAATGGAAGAAGTTTGGAACAACCAGGACTCTTCTTAGAGCTAGGCACCTCACCAAACTAAGTAATCAGGGGAGAAGGGCCTTGGTACCTCACCCAAAGCTCACTCTGGATGAGCTCCAAAGATCCTGTGTGCAAAAATGAAGGTCAACCACCAATGCAGCACTCCACCAATCTGGCCTTTATACCGAAGTGTGAAATCAGATCAGAGAATCGTGTTTTTCACACTCAGTTACAGTCTTGTTTGACGTTCTGTAAGCACTGGAGCTCAGCCAGAGTGACTGTTGGGTTCTTGGTCACCCCTCTTACCATGGCTCTTCTCCCACAATTACTTGGTGGGGTGAAAAGGTCCCCAGAGCTAAATTTCAACTGTTATAGCAAAGGGTCATTATGTCCATGCGAATATTTAGTTTGTTCTTTTTTTTAAACTGTAAAAAAAAATCACTTTCACATTGTGGGTTATTGAATGCAGAATGATGGGGGACAAAATTATTTGTAAAATTTTATTTTATTTTATTTTGTAGTCTGTAAGTCTGCAACATAAAATGTGAAACAGGGCATGAGGACTTTCTCAATGCATTGTACAGTAGATTTATAGATTTTCACATTATTATTCCTATGTAAACTTATATAGACAGCTGCAACCATTATACTGCACACACATTCACGCAGTGTTAAAACCCTAATGATTTGCACTCCAGCTGAGACATCTTTAGTTCAGTGCTAATGCTGTGATGCTGTATTTCCATAGCTGCAAATCTTTAAACAAATCAGTTTATGTGCTGCTAATATCTCAGAGTGGAATAGAGAAGGGCACGTCAAGAAGGAAGAGAGGGAGTGAATAAGATGACAGAAAGAGCATAACAGAGGAGGTCTTTCAGTTCATTCAAAATCCCCATTATCTGTTTTTCACTGCCTAGCTGGCTTAAAGACTACAAGAGCTCTTGATTAACAAAATTAACACGGACAATTTACTAGCAGCTCTTGAAAACATTGAACGCTCTTTAAGTTTTCATTATGCTAATATTGCCATTCCAGATATATACACTCACTGTGTGTAATGTTTACTGTCCTGGCAGGTCTATGAAGGTTTAACATGTCCAGTAGGAGAAATATAAGCACACACAAATGCCAAGGCACTGCTTGCTTCTGGAAAATGCATTTAAAATACACTCAAATCTTGCTTGTGGTCTTTATCCTATTAATACCTTCTTTACTGCTGCACCAAATGCAGTACTGTCTTGGACCTCCATTAGATTTGTTGTTTTAGCAATAATATAATGACCATCTATAACAAATAGTCAACAATTGGACCCAAACATTTCAGACTTGGATTAGTCACTCTATAATAATATTTACCACTGATCTTTATTCCAATCTTTGTGAGCTTTAACATATCCTTTTCTCCCTGTTACCCTTCCAAAAGTGTGGTTTCTTGGCTACTACCCTTGTAAAAAATATAGAGTATAGAAAGGTCTTCTTTAAACTGACATTCGGAAGGGCCTGTCAGATGCCACTATTTCTCAATTGTAAAGGGGTTTTACACTAAATACACTGCTCACGAAACGTAGGGGATATTTCAATATGCTATATTTCATTTTGAAACATACTCTAATTTATGTGAGCAGTATACTTGCTACTGTAGCCCAAAGAAGCTGCTTTCTGCCTATATTGTACATATAATAATTAAAAATAAATAGCTTAAAAGCCGAATAGAAAATGTATATTAGAGAAAAAAGAAGTTAATAAATTTTTTTCTATTATTTTTTCTTTTTCCTTTTTACACAAAAGCTGCATCACTCCACTGACATGTTGCCAAGTAACCACAGGCTACTTTTTTGGTACCTTTAAGATTTAATCCTCGGGTATTCCCACTTGTGTATGAGCAATTGGAAACATTTTAGTCACTACCTAACTAACTAATTAATTAACGAACTAACTAAATAAATCAATATCATAATGCTGAATGATAAAAGTGACAATATGCATTCCATAACCAATGACCAAAACCAATGTGTCTGACCCACGAGAAATATAACTTGTGTGTGTGTGTGTGTGTGTGTGTGTGTGTGTATGTGTTTGTGTAACTACCTTACTGGTTGTGTGCTTGCTTGTTAGTTAGGCCACATTTGAACTAGGGACTGTGTGACTGTTTGGTTGATGTGTTTAGTGATTTATTTTTGTGCAAGGCTTGCATGACAATCTATGACTGGCATTCATACATGTATGTGCCTGTCCTTTTGTAAGTAGTACTTTGTTTTCCCCTCCATTACATGTATATTCTGTTTAACCTATAGCTATATAAACTGGTTCACATTCACTTGTTAAGTATCTTTTCAACTGACTGATCCTCCATGTTGTTCGTAATGCTGCCTAGTAATTGACTTCAATCAAGCAGTTGACTATCAAAATGAAAATATTTAATGTGATCCAGCCTTTAAACAGCACATACCTGTATCTTAATTTAGTGTGGAGGTCCTGGTAAGTTTATTTCATATGTGCGAGTGTGTGTGCGTGCATATGTGTGGAAGGCACACAGGCAGCTGCCTCTGGCTCTAAATTAGCATCACATACCTGTACTGTGGCACAGGGGCTTCTTCATCACATCTAAAGAAACCAAGATGCTAGATTCTACACTCTGCAACCAGCATGTTAGAAGTAATTGCTAACGAGGCAAGCTCAGGTGTGTTTGGGAAAATATAGAAGGTAAATATCAGTGTGAGAGTTTTGGCCTAATTTCAGATGCTGAGGGACCAATGAAGAGTAGAAGCTGATCTGAGATCAATGCAGATGCCACCAGGCAGCCGGAGGGGGGATAAAAGTGAAGAAGAAGCCAGAGAAAAACAGACAGGTAATGAAACAGCTAGCACTCAATAGAGGTGGGGGGAAGGGGGGTGGGGGCATCAACTGTCTAAAGAAAATGCACCCAGACGCTCCATAACCTTCGGTGCAGCCAGAGCCCGGAGATTAATTAATGCTAGCCGTAAAGGTAAGGCACCTTCAGTGCAAGAGATGGGTTGTGTGTAATCCAGTCCCTATGTGAAACTGTTGACATTTGTGCTTTCTCCCTCCTTCATTATGTGCCGGTGCGTGTTTTTTCGCTGGATTAGCGACAAATCTCCCATGCAGCACTTTCAGCATGCCACTAGTAGTTTAACGTCATCAATAATGGATGAAGAGATTGTAATCTGCAAGAAGGAGGGGTGTGAAGGCATGAATAGCAATGGAGAATTTTAAATCAACCATTAAATTGATATTGTTAGTTGTATTACTGCAGTTCAGTTATCAAAGGAATATTACAACAAAAGCAATCATATCAGTTAATCATATTAAAATGAAAGGATGCTGCCGTGTGTCATTTGTCGGGTAGTTGCATGAGAAGAATGAGAGCCTCTGCCCTCCAGTGTGTGCCTGTGTGTGTCTTACTGTTTCTCATTGATTGTGCTTACTCAAGCTTCTCATTGCTGCCCATTACCAGAGACAGCCAGGCACACCCTGTCCTGCTGCAAGGGAAGAAGGGATTAACTTGAGAAAGACAGGGACACAAAGCAAAGGCAGGGAGGGGAAACCAAGGCTAATTAGAATCTGTTCATTAAAATAGTATATCACCCCAAAAATATACTCCGGATGTGTTAGATCAGTTTAACTTTTCTTCTGAAGTTTGTGTATACAGTGTACTTTGGCTATTAGTAGGCATTAAGAGATGCTTAGTGCTCTCTTCATGTCTCTTAAAGTTCAAAGAGAGTAGAGTGCACATAATCTATGATTTATTACAGAGTGAAAACAACTCAGCATCTTTGCTCAACAGTACCTCGGGGGGTGACTGAGGAGGAGAAACAACATAGAACAGTAATGGTTATTATTTATATCTGCATATACATGCATAGTTACATACTGTAGTCTGGTATCAGTCTGCTAGATAGAAGGCACCGCTGGAACTTTCTGTTGGTGGGCAAGTGTCAACTAACACTATGCAGGGTTGAATCGTACCGTGCCAGAGCACGGTTTCCCTCCTCCATTCCTTCACTGGCCTGTGCTCACACTGCACTTAAAAACGTTCTTTTCCTGAGCATGCCTATGTCATCATGATTCCATGCCTGAGCACACTTATGCCATTATGATGCTACTTTTTGTGGTGGAGAAGATACATTTCCACAGAACAATGGACTTTATGGGTGTATTTTGGCACACTGACACACAGGCCTCTCATACGCCTGAGAGTTTTTCTGATTATGCAATGCAACGATTTTCAGCGACTCGTGCTGCATATGAATATTTTTATGGAGGCAGCTGATGTTTTGTTTGAGGTCACACTACTCGAGCGTGTTCATGCACAGCTATTCGAGGACTTCAGCATACAACACCCGGTCACAGTTAGTGATCACACTAGTAACTCACACCCGCTCGGGTAGGGTACAATATGTAAATGTACAATAAGTGTGAGTACACCCTTAGACCACTTAGAGCACAAAGTAATGAGTTCATCCATGTTAAGTAAATAGCTTACTTCAGTTACCTCATTGTTCCAGTACAAAGCTTAACACATACATCTCAGACACCTCATTCTTTGTTACTTTCATCCTGTCAAAACTTTCATTAACTCAAATAATTTATCCTGTTTGATTTGGAGGGTCATGGTGGTTGTACAGGGTGTACATCTGCCTACGTCTATCGAGTACCAGGATAAGACAAACAGGGATAAAACGAGGCAAAAAATTAAATGTTTATTGCAAAGATGTTGATCTTTGTTTTTTTTATTTTGATAAGCCAGGTGTGTGAAAATTTTGTTAGTTTTAAAGTAATTTAAAGTAATTCAGGACAATTTACTGCTACAGTTGGTATGTGTGCATCATTATTGTGTGCCTGGATGAAGGGACAGTATGGGTTTAATTCAATCAAAATTAATGATGTCACACTTGGCTGTATCATGGAATCATTCCAACTCCCTCAACCACTCTGTACTAACACAAATGAGAAGAAAGGAAAGTTGGTCGAAAAAAAAAAATCAGAGCAGCTTTGATCTTTCCGTAAAGCTTCCCCAGAGGAGCAAGGGAATGACTAAAGAATTCAACACTGTCAGTGTTATCAGATGAGTTCAGCTGTTTGTGTGTGTCTCTCTCTCTCACACACACTCTTCCTTTCTTCAGCTCTTTGTCACAAGTTCTCTTTTTTTCTGACGTTTAATGAATTATTTATTATTCTACTATTGCTATGTCTCCAATGTTTTCTGTTTCTTCTCCTTTTGTCCTATCAGCCTCTGTTTCTCCAGGTCCAACTTTCTCTGAGTTAACACTGGTTCTTTCTTCTGTACTATATATTGCCTGTATAAAGGCCTATAAGGTTTAGATACAGAATTTCTCCCAAATTAGTAACAATTCCGAACACCTCATTCATCTGAAACAGGATTCTGTTAAACCCTAGGATGTCCCAGCTCTTATGATGGAAGATGTGTCCCTTTTATCACACTAAAAATGTAGTAGTGTTCCAGATTCATATAGGAATGTAATCTATGTAGGTTTTAATTAACGTGGACTATTATTGTATCTCATTATTTTTTTCGACTTAACATATAAGGACATATATGACATCTCCTCAAGCCAGCAAGTGGACAGTAAAACTCATTGCACACAGGACACATTTTATTGTAAATTCCAGTCTGGTAGTCTCAGAGTGCCAAGCGCCAAAACAAACAAATACAAATAAAGTGTCTTTACACATTCTGACTGGTGAACAATTGTCACAGGCTGTAATACAAACAGTTACTCTCAATAATACAGTGTAGTAAGTCACCAAGGGAGTTTCTAGACTGCTTGTCATAGTGGAGCACACACATAATTTAGAGTTGCACAGCTGTACCCCTCTGCTTGCCAATCAGTTGTAAGGTCACAACAGTGCATAAAAATAAGCCTGTTTTACACTAAATAGATTAAGTGATTTAACACTACAGTGGGTGTTATTCTGACATGGACGAGGAATGAAGAACAAATTAACACTTAATTTTAACTCTGTTTTTATAAATTGTTATTATAATCTGCATTATTATTATCTGCATTTACATGCTAATGTAAATTGTGCCTTTGTTAGTTTAATGTATGCCTTAACTTTTGTTGTCTAATATGCACCTAAGGTTAAGGTGAAATGGTAACCAAAACAAACAGCTATAATTAACTTGCCTAAAGCATGGTTAAATTTTTTAAAGTATGGAAACTGCTGTGTCATCCATTGCTCCAAAAAAAATAAAAAAAATGGCTCTTACTGTTAGCCACTGAAATTTGTGGAAAAATGCTGGGGCAATGGGAAATGTAGTGAATTTGTGTGGTGTGTCCTCTAGTTCTGCTCAGCAATTGACTTTTATTTTTTAATATTATAGTAGAGCACGGCAAAGTCTGGATCTGATTATACCCCTGACAGTCCCTTTTTACCCCCATGCCTATACACAACTACCTATTTTTTTTTAAGTATTATACTTATCCCACATTATTATTATTCTTATTATATACATATACTAATAATTAATACTTTAATACAAAGTTTTTAAATTGCATTTATTCATATAATGAAAAAACACCAAGTCGGCATTTAACTTTTGCACTTGTAGTTTGGAATGTTATCTAAAATGGAAGAATATCTACCACTTAAGCTTGAATACACATGTTTTAAAAAGTCTAACAGTTTGAATTGGTCTTAACAATGGTGTTGTTTTGCTGTACTAATGAAGCAATTTTTTGCTGTGATAATAAAGCATCCTTAATCGAGAGCAAGAATTACAGATGCTTCTTTGGTACAATTACTTGTTTTGAGTATGTGTTGGGAACAAAGCTGTATTTGTGCTATAGAATTTTCTCCTCTCACTTTCCTTTGGTCCCTCAAAGTCCCTCTTATTAGCCTCCTTTCGCTTACTCTCTCTTTCTACTAGTTAATGCTATTATCTCTCTCTCTCTCTCTCTCTCTCTCTCTCTCTCTCTCTCTAGCACACAGTATTTCTCTTCTCTTCTTCTGCCTTTTATTTTCCTTATATTTTCTTTTTCCATTACTCCAAACATCACACCTTTGGATCAACCCTGCAGGGTGCATTTCAGGTAGTTCACCATTGTGAATAGAACCATTATTGAAAATCATTTTTTAGGATTTAAGACAACGATAATATTACTTCTGGAGAGCAGTACCTAAAATAAAACAATTCATTAACAGACAATCATTCATTACAACATTAATGTATGTTGTGGCTGTTAAATATTTTTAAACTTTTAACAATTTAATTTGTTGTCTGCGAAACTGACTTATCAGACTGATATATTGAATATAAAATAAATATTAAAACCGCATAGGAGGCATTCACATGTTTAAACAGCTTTCCAATTAAATCTGATAATGCAAGTCTGTTTTTTTAAGAAGTATATCTAGATTAAAATATATATATATTTTATTACAGATTGGATGAACACATGATGAAGAAATGATTATATGCTCCTAATCAAACCCAGTCCCTGCTTGTGTGTGTATGTGTGTGTGTGTGTGTGTAGTGCAGAGCCTTTATTGGCTTCTCTAGCTAAGCTTGGAGGGAGTTGAGGTGATTCCCATAGAGTCATGCACCTCGGCCATGACATTCATTTCAGCATGGATCAAAGCCTTCATCCCTCGTTGTATGTGTGTGTTGTTCATTAAGGCAGAGGCCAGGGTCAAGCATCATTCAGACTTTAATCTGGTTCAGCTTGCTTATGAGTTCTTGCACCCATTTCAGAAATATTTATTATTCCTTGAATCAAGTTACAATTTTATAACGCACGAATATCTCACTATCAGTATATTACCAGTATTGTAGTATTTGTATACTTGTGGCATCAGTGCTTTTGTCATATTAGCAACAATAATTACATTGCAACACTGCATTGCTATGAAAGGCTTTAATACATGCATCTGACCTCACAATAGTCAGGTTTATATGCATCTGTTAATTATCAGATTAATGGTTCGATCACGTATACAGCTCAGGTAAAATGGAGTGTTTTGATTAAATTATGATAAAATCAATTAATACTGAGATAACAATGATCATGGTGTAGACTTTAAACATCTTACAATTTGTCAGAAACATGAATGGCTGAACCATCACTAGCTACTCATTACAGGCCAACATGTCTCTCATTTCTATGGTAAAATGTACACTATATTGTGCTTGATGAATTATCAGGTACAAGGGGATGTCACAGAAAAGCATTTTCTTGCTATTTTGTACATAAATTTCATGCATTTGTTTCATCCTATGCACATTTACATAACTTAACCCTTTGTTTGAAGCAGTTATAAGCAAATATGCTCCAGACAAGATAATGTCCTTGTGGCCCTGTACCATTACTACAACAGAACATAGTTGGTCAAATTGTGTCATGCACTTTGATGTTTAGTAGACAGGGCCTTTTGGCCTAACCACCCAACTAAAGCTACTTTTAACATCTGCCAAAACAAAATGAAGAAAGCAATACAGTGTTAGCCCAGTTCTTTTTTTAAAATCCATTACTGGAGGCTTGTCGAGAACCGAATACGGCGAGTACCCAGAAAACTTTTTCAAAAAAGGATAATGTATATTGAGTTAATTCATTCCAGACTACCAGAAAATCCACATTGCATAAGACACTTTATGCATTAATGGAGTTGTATTGTTCAGGTGCTCCCTGATTTATGATGGGGATAGATTCGGACAAATCCATCATAAGTTATATGTATCATGAGCCGGTGGGTTTAATAAAATGTATATTGTAGTAGACGATATTTTACATTAAAACATACATAAACTATTACATTAACATGGATTAAAAGTGAAAGATAGGTACTTATTTAGGGTACTTAGTAATGGCACTAGCATGATGCTGCCACCACCATGTTTCACTGTTGGGATTGTATAGGGCAGGTCATAAGCAGTGCCTGGTTTTTTCGGCACATACCGCTTAGAATTAATGCCAAAAAGTCCAATATTCGTCTAATCAGATCTGAGAATCTTATTTCTCATATTCTTTCATGTGTTTTTGACAAACTCTATGCAAGCTTTCAGCTCTGTTGGGCCACTCTGCCATGAAGCCTCGACTGGTGGAGGGCTGCATTGATAGTTGGCTTTGTGGTACTTTTTCCAATCTCCCTACTGCAGCTCTGGAGCTCAGCCACAGTGATCTTTGGGTTCTTCTTTACCTCTCTCACCAAGGCTCTTCTCCCACGATTGCTCAG
>JAUZST010006840.1:0-14579 GCA_034779995.1 Parotocinclus haroldoi
AATAATAAAATATAAATTTTATATATATATAGAGATAGATATAAAAATACATACACACACACACACACACACACACACACACACACACACACACACACACACACACACACACACACACTCAAATCTATTTTTCCAATGACCTTATTCTTTATGGGTCATGTCACTCCTCCATAACATGCTCAAATCTAGTGGTGCCATCAGCAGGGGAAGTACTAATTGCTCTTTAACTCATAGTCTGAGTTCTTTTGGTCTGCAAGCCGGAAGGAAGCTGACTGATGAGGGTGTGTGAACATGTGTGATGGCTCGTGTCAGCCTGTCGCAGGACATTGCTGGTCAAAGAGCACGTAGGCAGAGGAGGGGACCAGACGTGCATCAGGCTAATCTGTGCCATCGCATTATGCCAAAACCACTAGAGGAATGTTGTTTTGGGCTAAAACCGCTGCTACTGCAATCTTCGCTGCTGATCACCAAGGGCTCTGTGTTACCATTACACAGACATGCAGGGACTTTCTGCCAACTTGGTCACGTTCCATAGTTGACCTTGTATCGCACCCATTACACAATGCTGTGTGATGCAAGTTATCCAAGGTGAAGTTGTTAGACGATATGGGCTACTTTAAAACGTGACAAGATAGAGATCAGCAGATGTGTAAATAAGGTTATGGGAACATTCATGTCAAAAATGTTTACACAGACAAATCTGTAGGGAGTTGTGTGACAAAGATAACTTGCATCAAAGTGTGAGCACTTGTGACTTTTATTTCTTAAACTACAAATGATGACATGGCATCCCAAGGTATGCAATAAACAGATGGCATACAATTTAGCAATACAGCTCACTTTTTCCCTGACAGTTACACTATCAATCCAATCATATCCAGTGGATGGGTTCTTCAACTCTAACACTACAGATCTTGGAAATAAAAAAGTCATCTGCTGCATGGGAATTATTTGGTAATATAAGTAATAAAGGTAAGATAAGACTTGTACGTCAGGTGGAAACAGAAAACCTGTTCATCCATCCAAAAAGTAAGAGTTCCAAACTGTATGATGAAATACAGACACAGCATGGAACCATAAACGGCATTCATTCTAACTACAATCCAGGTTATTAAAAGATCTGGTCAAGGAAAATACAGTGCTGTTTAAAGGGAAATTGGATTTGCCACTCCATAAAACTCTTTGCCACTAATCTTCCACGTCTCGGCCACCCCTAACCGCAGCTAAAGAAGGGAATACCTCAAACCCGTTTTCCCATCTACAAGAACACCATCCCTCTGTGCAGATTAAAGCAGATGTCTTGTTAATAACTGTCTCCCTAACAAAAGTGTGACATTTTGACTATAAGACCTCTCTGTGTCCTCACGCTCAATCTAAGTGCCAACGTGCAAAAGTGCCCAGTCATCCAAAATTGTGTGCGTGTGACTGTAAAGCATGTGCTGTGCTGAATGCACATGTCCGTGTTGAGGCCTTTCACACATACTTGGATATTTCCAGACTCGATGTGAAACATGAAATTAATTTACCTGTGCTCATTTTCAAAATCTGACGTGCATATTTTTCATCTATTAAAATCAGACTCTGTCTGAGAGCCTTAAAAGAGAAATATCTATTATGACTAAAATAATGTCAATAATATAATTTCCTCAGTCTGCAGTATCTGGTTATTTCCCTCTAACTTAGCAGTAAAACGGATGCTTACAACAGTAGTTGATCAGACACTGACCCAGGCTCAGTGTCTCATACATTAATTATTTTGTGATACATAATTGTGCCAAACATTTTAAAGTGCACCTCTATTGCACTATTAAAGTTTGTTGTAAACAGTACCACGAGTGGTCTCTTATTGTTATAGTTGTTTACAAGGTTCATAAATACTGCGAATTAATATAAAATGTAGCCTGAAAATATTGAACATTTTTTTGCCAGACAGCACATTGCAAGACAGGGTCTCTGAGGGCAAATGCTAAAAAGGGCAATATCTGCCCTATAGTGTAAATGTAGCGTAAATGACTAACAAATAGTTTGGCAGCGCTCACAGTAATCCATTAATTTGCCACACTGATAGAGTGGAAATATTATGGATCGAAGTTTCTGAACGACGCTGTTACTTTTTAGAACGACATCCCATCTTCCACCTTACTTCATACTGACAAAGTAGGTCAGTCACCGACAGGCTGCAGCAGCTCAGCTGCACTGTGAGATAACTTGAGAAGCTGTGTCTTGGAACAGCATGATGTTTTCTTGTGAATGAGATGGACACATGCTACATCTTAGTCTTTTTGCTGTATATATAAAGTAAATATTCTATATTATATATATGATATATTCGCTAACACCTCTGCTGTTTCACTCATGTCTAACAGGTTTATAATATGAAGCACATGTACATGGAATAACCATAGATACAATGCCAGCAGGAACAGCAGTATGGAACAGCGCAAAGACCCTCACAATGATGCTTTAATAGACTTCCACACTTCCATAACAATTCAGTTCATCTGTAGTTCATCAACTATTTTTTCCTGACCCCCTAAAAAATAAATAAATAATTTACCAACTTTGATGAACAATTAGACTTGGAATACGAACAGCGTGCTATCGTTTATTGTATAACAATCAGTGCCCATCCGTCCAACAGACATGACATCTTTAAGCTCTGCAGGTCCCTGTTTTAACTCTGGTTGCAGATTGCATTAACCATGGAGAAAAAAAAAAGTAGCCGTTGGAGACCTTATGGATATTAAAGAATATTAGTCCAGTATAAAGTCCCCTCTATTTATACTTTATTAATTTCTATTGCTAATATGACCTCAGCGATTGAGTTAATAAGTAACTGAGAACTCAAAAGATCTCCTGTTAACAGGTAACAGGGTATGCTCTCAGGGGTTTTCTACACCTAAATCTCCTGTCTACATTTGTCGTTCAGACTAGGCAAAACACAGTCCAAACAGGAGACACTAAGCACATGTTATATTTATTTAAAACAATCTCATCTTTTTAAAAATGTGGTGACAGTGGGAATAAACAGAGTATTTTGCATTGTAGACAGAGTGGTATTGAACAGACCTACAAAGGAAAAACTTTTCATTAAATAATTTTTCCCTGATGATAAGAATGCAGTTTGTACCATGTAAGGACATTCAGATATTACGCAGCAATAAATAATTAAAGCCCAGTGAGAAACGAACACACTGACCAAAGTTTGTAAAACTGATGACCTGTCAAAGGAAGCTTTCCCATGTTGTGTAGACGAAAGCGACAAGGTCACATATTTTCAAGAACTTGTTAGCTTCAGTTCTCGCAGAACCCAAGGCAAGTTTCACCTAAAACAAATAGTTCCACATTTGCTTAAACAAATTTGCCAGCAACGTGAGAGAAGTGGATTCTTTGAAGCATAATAGCTGGCTTTACAAGCCAGAACAACAGCTTTTGAGACTTACCAGATGTCTTTAAATAGATTGTATATACAATCATCTGGATTTCAACAGCAAGTTTTGTTCAGCAGCAGTACAATTTTATTTTAACATACCTGTATGTGTTTAACATTCATCTGATCAATGTCCATTCACTTTTAAGAAAATACGCCTTCCAATACATCCAATTCACTTTTGAATGACAGACATCTAATATGACCTAAACCTCCCAACACAGAACTGCAGTCTTGATAATCATGTGGAAACTGGTATGCATATAAAGAAGATAACTAAATGTTTTTATATAGTGTTTTACCTAATATTTTGCTTATCTTACACGTGACTACATGTGACGATGGTAACATTTAGAATGTAATGTGGACCTTAAACGGGAAACAAATAGTTGATCTCTTATAAATATTTTTTTCTTCTGGAGAATAATGATCAAATATCTTGTACTAATTTTTGTGAACAAACATTATGTGAACTAAATAATTAAATAAGCCAGTAATAGTACTTTAAAAGTGTATCGTCTCGACTTTATGGAGAAATTAGTGCATGCATGACTGTAAAGGAATGTTTACTGCATTGTTTACTCAAGTGACATGCAGGGAATTTATTAGCCAAGTTTAAAATCAGAGAAGAAATTTGAATTCTTAACCTCCAGGTTCAAAGCCCAGCACCTTAACCACAAAGCCGCCACAGTCATTGAAACTATCAAGCAAATAGCTATATAGCTTCCAAATAGCTATACCAAATAATAGGAGATATTTAATTGTGGGATATTTCATTTTGAAGTATCCATGAAATTTTGTGGGCAGTGTACATATATGTATAACAGGGTGCTCACTGCTCACAAAACTAAGGGGATATTTCAAAATTAATATGAAGTAATTAAAAAAAATATATCAAGATCATCAGAAAAGCAAATGAAAAGTTTTTCGCTTACGCAAATCATATGTGAACTCAATTATCATAATTGAGTAGCAAGTGGTATGTTCATGTGGAAGAATAAGAGCATGTCATGTCACGTCATGTCACATCATGTGACCAGAGTGGCACACACTGACATATTCAGTAGGGGGCTTGGTAACCCACCAAAACACATCGAAAGCAATGGGGCACAGACTGCTAACTTTTGTGAGCAGTGTATTTGTAAAGTGGCTGTGTGTGACACACAGCTGCTACTGCATAAATACACTACTTGGAAGTTGTTGTTTAGTTATACCACTACAGATTGTCTGAAATGTCTGCCTAATGCCGTAAATGTAAATGCTGTTCATTGGTTACACACTTCCAGTTCAAAATGTTAGTGCAATTTTTCCTGTGGTATAAGGTAATGAAAAAAAAATGTACGAGCAGCATTCGAATATTCAGGCCTGGCATTTGTAAGCACAACACTGCAGGGACTAGGGTTTGACTGGCAATTTCTTCCATGCAAACACTATTGGCTGCGTCTGAAACAAGTGCCTACTACAGGGTAAGCTAATGTCCGAGTCTGAGTGTTTTCCATGAATGAGTACTTTACTGGAAAAGGAGCATTCCTTACTATGGAGAAGAGATAGCAGATGTACTGAACATACCATTCAGACAAAAAAAAATTAAAGCCATCTGGTCAATGTTAAGTCTGGTGTTACAGGTCAAATGAATGCGTGCCAGGGTTGCCAGGTACACAATGCGCATGTACCCATGCAAGTATGCATGTGACGACAAAGAAAACGGAACTCATTGGACCAAATCTTATTCCATTGCTCCAAGTCTAGCTCTAAAACTTAAATGCCCCTTGTAGAGCAAACCATGATAGGCACTGTGAACTGTATTCGTTAACAAAGCTCACGGTGTGCAGCAAGTGTGTTTTCAATTAATTACAGTAGTGATAACTGAGAAAAATGCTTTGACACTCTACCAATACGGAATGATGTAACTTGCACATTTGATGGTTGATTAAAGCATTACCCGAAGCCACAGTAGACTTCCCATAAACCAGTTTCCTGGTTGAGCAAGAAAACTAAGATGCTGTATGTCAGCCAGATACTGGGTTGCTTACCTAGCTTGAAGTCAATTATTGTAAAAAATGTTTGCACAAACATTTCATGACCAAAAACATGTTTGCTTTCTAGCGAAACTGTAAGAGTTCTGCGTCATCTCAGTGCAAATTGTTGCTCGATAAACACAAACATCCCTCACTTCTGGGAAAAGAAAAATAGCCTGTATTCATGTAGCGTGGTGCAGGTTCTGACATTACCACATGTAGCATTTCAGGAATGCAGTAAGTGGATGTTTGTATAGAGTTTAAGCCACCAATCTGGCTTCAGCATAGTTCATTATTATCTATACATTATAGTAACTGAACACCCATCTCTTGTTTTAAAGCTATTAGGTAAAACAGGATCTTTAAGATTAGCATTATATGGTGTTATAACATGCAAAACGTACCACAATACAATTACTGTGAAAATATAAGCAGAAAATCCAATGAGAAGCAGGTAACTACACAAATTAAGAGTTGGGAAAAGTTGTCTCAGCTTTCAACTCTAGTTACTTGGACTGTAACTAGTACAAAAAAGTCTATAAACACATCAACTCAGTTTGGGAGGTCAACTCAAGAGAGGTCATGGCTGTTAAAGTAGTAAAAGACAGATTTTTATTTCTTTTTTATAATATACTCTAATTTTAAGACCTTATTCATTAAAGTGAATGTATGTCAACTGTTTGGATGTTAAACAGCACATACATGTAGCAATAATTACATTCTTGTTCTACTACTCAACATGCTAACAAGTTACTTTGCTACAATACTAACTAAATGTTTTTCCAACTACGTATTGCTGATTTGGTCTCAGGAGCCATGGACAACAGAAACTAAAAGCTATTAAGAGATCTTAGTAAGAAGACATCCAACAGACCAAATTAGAGAAGAAGGGATTCAAAATGAATCACTGTTGTAGTTCTAACTGGACTTACAACTGCTGTTCATTAAACGACAGTGGGAAACAACCAAGTAGAGAACTAAACTGTGTTTGAGGTCCAATCAACCCGGTTACCCAGAACCTCATTCTGGAAAACAGTTCATAGCTCTCCTACAATGGTGCAGGGGATTATCTGGTTATTTGCCCTCTACTGAGTGAGACGGACTGAGCCTCTCTGCTGTGTACAGAATCTTCTCACATAATAAAACGTCTCAATGCGTTTCTTTTACACTTAAGCACCAAGATACATACTATGATATAACCATTAACTTAAAATTAACAATTACAACAACTGGCAGATATAAAGAAGTTATTTGAAGCCTCATTTTCTCCCACCATTTAAAAAAATTAAGTAGATAGTATAAACACAGAGCATAAACAAGCATTTTAGAGAAAGACCACAAACTGAAATGTAAAGAGACACATTAAGAGGGTCATTAAGAGGTGCGAACATTGCAGGTTTTCTGTGGGGAAACTGTTCAACTGACAAAACATATTTTGTGATTTGTAGGCATGTTTGTAAGGTTTTGTGAAAATGAATTTGCGAACTAAACATAGCTATTAAATGTATTTTTCTACTTATACAAATACAACAGAATAATAAACTGCTCAACAAAAATTAGGGGATATTTCAGTGAGCAGTGAGCAGTATTTTGTGAGCAGTCTAATATTAAAGAACAGAAATAACAGAGAGCATGTATTAAAGAAGAAAACTTAAATTTGACACAAATGTAACAATTTCAAGTAACTGCTGCTTTGTTAGTATGACACAATGATAATATAAGGCATGTTAAGCGGTCACAATCTAAAATCATCAAATTGGCTACCTGTGCAGGGCAAAGTACATAGCTTTGACAGATGGGATCTCCGTCTCAAGACCAAATCAACTGTATGTTTGCTGACCAACAGTAAAGCAAATAGAAATGTAGCAGAATAGACTCTGACGTTTGATAAACATTTAAACATTTCTTGTAAATTAAGGTGTGGTTAAGACAAGGGGAATACATTGAATTTAAAAAGGAAGTATGGTTTCAAAAGATTATATCAGTACGACCAAGTAATTAATATAAGCTTATAAAAAATATTATATATTTAAGTAAATTCAACCAGGATATCAGAGAGGATAAGTGTTTTTTTTAATATACTGCACATTCAGGTAAATGTCTGGATAATAATAACTGGGAAAAGTGCTATGTAGGAAAACATACTCAAGAGCAATGATACAATGTTTTGGTTCAGTCTTAGGGGTAAGTTGCCCTGACAACACAATTTTAAAAAATAAGCCAATAAGGATAAAGGCAACCCAACTTTTCATAAGTACTATCCAAATTATAAAGATTTATTGTTGACTACCATCACCTCATTATTCAAAAACAACCTTCATTGATCATTTGCATGATGAGTCGCAGCAAGTTCTGCAAAAGTAGAGGGTTCTTGACTGTGCGAGATTATATGAAAACTAGCAAATAGACTATTAAATTATAGATCCTTAAAATGACTTCCAAGTCTGGCCTGGGATATCACACACCACTGTTGACTTGAACAGCAGTGTATCAATTTGGATTTGTTCAGCCAAACCCTATATAATAACCGGACATTTTATGGTAACACTGGTCAGATTATGGTACTCCATACAAGATAGGGGACCCCTAATTTTCAGCATTCCATCATACCAGCATCCCTGCAACTGAAGAGTAGGTCCTGTGAGACTTCCATTCATTATCTTTCAAATGAGTATCCACTGTAATCAGGGTTATGCATCTGCAGTGACGTAGTTGTGCTCTAGAGCTACCTGTGTGACGCACTTCGCTGCCTCACTCTAACGGATGTGTGGCTTCTTGGGCAAAAGTAATTCAATAGTAGGCTGATTCCTATTTCTGGGCACAGAATAAGGACTGCTTTCTGTTGCCGTTCCTTCTGAGGGTCCCACAATGCCAGGGATAATTCACTGAGGCCTCATGAAGTCGGAACTTTTGTCTGAGGAGCTGCTGAGCAACACCCTTAAGAAACACAAAGGAAATAGAATGTAGGGCAACCCTTCACGTACTCATAGGAGCTGTGACATGGGAAGGTTTTCATCACTCCTATGATTAAAAGTCAAGTCAAAGTCAAGCCTTCTGTTACACAAAGCCTTACTTAGGGATAATGACACACCTGCTTAGTACTAATCCTCATCATCTCATAGCTGTGGTATGTTAATTAACATGGATGTGACCACATGATGGTGAACACTGAGAGGAGTGGTCAAAAGGCAACTAGAAATGCTTCAGAATCCGTCTTCTCCAGTACTACACCAGCACAAATATATGTGGAATATATTTAACACGCACCGACTATATTCAGTTAAAATAACCCAATTTATACAGCCAGTCGTGGTTCACTCATAATTACCAAACAGTCAGATGTGAGTCTAGAGAGCCTAAAGCATACTTACCTTGTTTGCATTTATAGTCAATCACTCTCAGTCTTGGGTGTTAGTATAAATTAAGTTATACTTTTTCTGCCCCCTGACGAGGAAACACTTATTCATGAAAACTGAAATTTATCTCTGGGGCCCTCCGATATATCTTGATCATCTTTCATGCATTTCTAGACCTCGACTCATCTGTGGTAAATTCACTTGATTTTACAAGATTTGGTGACACACAACTGTCTATATAAGGTCTCAGAGATAACAATGTATATAAGATCAAAGCCAAAGCCATAAGCTTGGGATTTAGAGAGATAGTATTGTGTGGAGGCATTAGGAAGACGTTTGAAACAATTAGGATTCTTCCTATAGTTCACTGCCCCACCAGACAAAGTATTCGGGAGATAAGGGCCTTGGAAAGAGAGGTGACCAAGAATCCAATGGTCACTCTGCCTGAGCGCCAAAGATTCTGTATGCAAAGGGGAGAAACTTGCAGAAGGTCAACCATAGCTGCTTCTAACAGGTCCTTGCACTTGAGAACTCAGTAGTAAACTGAAGACAGGCAACTTTATATGCTATGTGCATGAGCACTCGCCTGTGTACAACTGATTACAGTGATACATTTGACTACAGAAGATCTTAAATGGCATTTCACAAAATGACTTGTTGGAAAGCGGCATACTACAACAGTGTTGCACTGCAATTTATCTAAGTTACTTAGTCTATTAGGAATGGGATATGGTGCTTTCATAGTTGATTATATGCATGTTCACAAGAATTATTACTGCAATCACTGGATAAACCAGTAAACCTACATACTTTGGCCTAATTCAGTGACAATTTCCAGAATGGGAAGCAAACGATGCCAAATATTACAAGCGTTATGACTTAAAAAATAGAGACTCCACCTTTATTGTCCAACAAAGCATGTTTAGGTCATGCACTTTTATAAGCTCTGGGACAGCTCCCAAACTATCTTACTGGTCCAGCAATTGTGTTTGACAGCACACATGTCACTATTAGATGTAAAGCGTTCAATATAACCCATACATACTCATGGTAAGCTGATTTATGACAGCAGAGAAGTGCGAGGCCAACAGCAGCTGTGATTAGGAGTGACTGGGTCAGCAGAGGGTGAGCATGTGGCATGTGAGCTATGACGTACGTAAAGATCTGAATTCCATTACAGCCCTTTAGCAGCATGACAGTGTCATGACCCCAACTTTAGGTCAAATGAAGACGTCAAACGGAGTGGCAATGTTTCCAGTTTATCTGCAGTAGCCTTAAATCAATTTGTCTTACATAATAATCATTGCATAATATTTTGACTCAAGAGCTGCTGAAAGCTTTACTAGCAAATCTCTTTTTGATTCCAACTGCTGTGTTACAATATTGTGTCCATGTGACATCAGAGTTCATAAAGTGGATTCCATCAGCTTCTAAACCTTTCTTGTTTTGACTAATTCTTGCAACACTTTTTAGATTAATTTTCCACATGAGCTGATGCATCATTATGTAATTAATTTTAACGAGCTGTTTTATTATTTCAAATGAGTGTCATTTGAAGCAAATCACCATGGTACTGATATCAATAAACTCTCCTATTACAGACATGAGGCCAAAGGCTCGCAAATACAAACAAGCAGATCAGTCCAGACAGAAAAGTTTAAATGTGACATTATGGCATACCAACTGGTGGCTGAAAAATCCACTTGCTAGTAGAGATTTAACTACACTGTTTATATAAAGAATTTATGGTGACACTTGAAGACAGAGAAAAATGCTCATGACCTCCCCAACACCACCCCTGCAAAGAAGCATGGTAGTGGCGGCATTATGCTGTGGGGGGTGTTTTTCAGCAGCTGGGACGGGAAGACTGGTCAAAGTTAAGGAAAGCATGTGGGACCTCAGGCTTGTTCGAAGATTCACCTTCCAGCACCTTCCAACACCTCTAAACATACAGCCAAGACAGCGAAGGTGTGGCTTGGGGACCACTCTCTGAATGTACTTGAGTTACCCAGTCATAACCCTGACTTCATTTCAATCAAATATTTCTACAGCCATTCTGAAAATGGCTGTCCACTGACTCCCAGGTCCAACCTGACAGAAATTGAGAGGATCCTAATGCATGTTTTTTTATACTGTGGATGGAAATTGGAATACCTGGAGCAAATCTAAGCAGACACAGGGAGGACATGCAAACTCCACACAGAAAGGTCACAGGATTCTGTGCGCCGGCAGTGTTACCCACCGAGCCACCATGCCACCCACTAAGTACTGAATAAAGGGTCTGAATACTTGTATAAGTGCAATATTTATGTTTTTCCCTTTAAATATTTTGCAAATATTTATACAAATCATGAGGTACTACGTGCAAATTGATGGGGCACATACTTGTATGTATTTTAGCACAAAGCATCAACATAAAAAGTGAAAGCAATGTATATACAGTATCTCCTGCACCTATTTTTGGAGAACCCAGAGCACATGCCTAAACATTCCTTGTGTAGGGAAAGGTTGGGTAGGGGTCACTTTTCAAGTGCCAGGAGACTATCCCAAGATCGGCCCTGACTCCCTTAGACACAGGTAATGTGGTGCCTGACCCAGACGGAGGACCCCAGGTACACATCCACTCTTGAATATAAGACCACGTATACATCAATCATAGGTTTCCAGACCAATGAGCACAATGCCAAGTGCCAAGTGCATGCCAGGTTTCTGGTTAAAGTACGTATTAATCCTCAGCTTCTGGGTCACATTAGTGTGGTGGTGATAATGAAGCTTACAGAGTGTGGCTCATCATCATCTCCTGCTGATAATGTAATCAGAGCAGTGATTATAGAAGTTGTGGTCTGAAAGTAGACCCAGTAGGCCACCATCTACACAGAATATACTCAAACAACTGACATTCTTCATATATAAAACATAAAATGAATGTGAACCAAAACAGCAAACAGCATGAGGAAAATATAGTTATTTTATTTAATATTAAAGGGTCAGGCAGGAAGCCTGTCACAGACGCCCACACACACTCATAAAACACGTGTACTCTCTCCAAATACAAGCTCACGAAAATACTGTACACAAATAAAACCACTTATACACAAAGTATCTTTCTCACCTTCACACACGCTACTACCCGCATGTTTACTTACTAAACAAATTAAACCTAATACAAAAAAGCACAAACCCAACTGAACTAGCTGTTGTTATTATTACTATTTCATACTAGTAGTAAGAAAATTCCCGAAACTTTACTCGGGCTCAGTCTACATAAACAAGGAAGCGTTTCAGCGTCCAACTCATTGAAAGCGACAAAATATATTGAAAACTTCTACATGTAAAAGTAAATATCGCAACATAATCACCTCGACTAGTAGAAAACGAAACCGGGGTCCTCCTGTGGATGTTGCTTGCTGGTTTTGCCAGGGAAGACAACTTTATAGTGCAGGTTCTTCTAATTTACTCCGAGTGCGTTAAGGCTAAAATGAGCGCCTGTGAATGCAGCATAAAGCCAAGCGACCGGAAAAACCGCATTCAGAAGTAAATTCAGTGGATATAAGTAACATTACCGCTGCAGATCTACCGCAGTCCCATAGCACACCACCAGAACTAAACTTACTGGAGTCCAATACAACACAAAACTGGTTACACAGAAATAAAAAAACACCTTCGAACAATTACTACAGCCTAAAACATCACCCCAGGAGAAAATGTACTGTAAAAGTTCATAGTAAAACTGTTGATTGCTTGGCACTTTGTATGTGAGCGTTTGCAGTTTTACCATAATTTGGCCACCTAATTCCTGCTGAAACCTAAAAGTAGTCTCATGCTGCTCAGGTATGGCATTGGAAGACTTGCTGGCAATACAGCTTGAGTAGCTTAAACACCAGCACAAGCTAAACTAGCTACAACCAGTAACCCATCATATGATGGTTTATAGTGTTTTTCTTAAGGACATTGTGAACTTGGCTGACTATGAACTTTTAGTTTGACCATTAATTATTTCACAGTTCTACTATGAAATAATGTACTGTAAAATACTGTAAGCTGTAAACTGACTGACTGTTTTACTCTAAAGTTTAACTGTATATACATACTGCTGATATACTTGGTGATCAGGTTTACTATCAACTTCACAGTTTACTTTGTTTACAGTTGTTATGATGTCAATGATTTGGCTGTAGTATTAATGATATTAATGTGGAATTAATGATGGACTTTCGGTTAAGGCACTGGACTTTGGACCTGAATGGACCTGATGGTCCAGGGTTTAAATCTCACCTATGCAAAAGTAAAAGCTGCCACAGTTGGGTCCCTGAGTAAGACCCTTAATCCACAATTGCTTGAATTGTAAAATTGTATATTGTATAAAGGAGTTCATTTCCCTGAAGTCTTTAAACGGTTTAGCCATTGATGCAAAGCCACACTGAATACATCTGTGTTTAGTGTCTCTTCTCTATCTTTGACTCATAATTCCAAATATACCTCACGCAAAATAACTGACAAGTTACTGTATACTGCATTTCTAAATGTGGATATATTGTATAGATATGGCAAGTATTTGGCACTACTGTATTTCCATTCCGATTCAGATATTTTATTTACACTGTAGTGCTAATTGCTGTAAATTTAAACTTATTTTGAAGGTTTGATTTGTGTAGTTATTTGGAGTGAATGTTTTCTAAAGGTTTTGCTGTTTCCACATGGCATTAGACTTTTTATTTGTTCACAGTGAAAGAGCTAACAAGTGGCTACTATTTGCAATTGTTACTGCAAGTTAGACATTAGAGTTAAAAGAACGAAATTCCTGAAGCCATGTGCCAAATGACCGCATCTTGGGAGTTTTAGCATACTATTTATGCAAGAGATGAACTCCATATAATTCCTGCTTTTTATTTTATTTTATTTTATTTATGACGTGGATGGCATAGTGAATAAGCGCTGTCACCTCACAACCTCTGGTTTCCTCCCACATCACAAAGACATGTTAGGTTAGTTGGTCTATCCAAAGTATCACAATATGAATGAATAATGTATGCATGGGTGTCTGCAAGTGCCCCTGTCTAGGGTTGATTCAAGCTTTGCGCCCTGTGCTACAGGTTAGACCAAAGCTTTCCGACCATGAAAATAACTATCTATGAAAATGTTAGCTATCAGAAACCTTTTGCCAAAAAGTAGCTTCACATTCTGTTAATCATCTGCCTTAAGGTAAAGCACAATGCATGAATAAATATGTGTGTCTTCACAAAGGTGTTTCAATAAAAACTGTTAAACAGAGACCTCAAATAAAATCATGGTAACCAATATGAATTTGTGGATCCAATCTTAGCTCAATATACTCATATTTAACCAGAGAGATCTAAATGTGCACTTTTGTAAATCCTTTTTGAAGCAAGGTTGGTGTGTGAGAATATTTGGGTGGCATCGTGTAAAGTTGAGTTGAATCAGGCAAAGGCATTATTAATAGGGTTACTATAGCAACTCAGGCTCAGTAGCAGTCCAACTTTAGACACCGCACTGTGCTCAAGAACTGAGCAAGCTCACAGTCTCTGTGATACAGATAGCAATTATTAAAATGTGTCTTATCTCTATCTTGCTACTTGATGTTTTGCTTCCAATGCATCTTCAGCTGTGTTGTTAATAACACTTAAGGAATGTGTTTACCTGCACATCTGTCTCATGTCAAGAGCTGAGTCAAATATGTTAATTGTTTTGTCTATCTATCTATCTATCTATCCATCTATCTATCTATCTATCTATCTATCTATCTATCTATCTATC
>JAUZST010006841.1:0-67779 GCA_034779995.1 Parotocinclus haroldoi
TAATAGTAATTTAATATGCTGTGTAAGAAGCAGGCATAAAGAAACCTTATAAATAATAAACTTTGCAGTACAGAAATTCTTCGTATAACTGCATATGTTACATATCGAACTTTAAATGGGTGTGCACTTTATCTGGAGACACTGGGAGGATCAGCCATCTGACACCATTGGTGCTCTCAGTAAAGAAAATGCAAGTATAACTACTGCTGTACTGCTGTGTAATATACTGCTATATAATTACAGCAGAACCTAGTTCTCCAATCACTTGGTGTCCATGTTCTTTCTATAATATACAGTACACTGATCAGGCATAACATTTGGACAATGGGATTGAACTTCAACCCCGAATGAGAAGTTGGAATGGTATGGAAAATGCAAATAAAAACTAAAAGCAGTGCTCATTTGCATGTACTTGGACTATTGCATTATTGCAGATACTTTGGACCCAAATATTAAATGTTTAGTTTGTTCACCTTTATATGTTAATAAACATATAGTCCTGCATTTCAGGCCCGCAACACATTCCAGGTTTATTGCATATTTCAGTCCTGGTTTGACATGTTTTGCATTATCTTGTAGCTAAAATCCATGGACATCCATGGAAAAATGCTGTTTTGAAGGAATTAATATTGCTCTAAAATCTCAGCCATATCATGACAGACCCTGGCTTTTGGGTATTTCTTCCCAAAAAAGTGCCAAAAAAAATTCCTACAGATCCTTTTATTAATATTGTGCTCTGTAGAGAGTGAAATATACAAATCCCTTCCAATATTGCTGTTAGGAACATTGTTTTAAACATTTCAATTATTGTCTCACACACAAACCATCCTCTGGTCATCTTTTCTCCTGAGAGACTTAAACGTGGATAACGATTTTGTAGAAATTATGATTATATTCATTATATTATATTAATTATGATTATAATCATCTGCTTACATCACCTGCTTAAAACAATGTCATTTATTTTTAGCCCTAAATTGTTCCCATCCCATATTTTTTTGGAATGTGTTGCAGACCTGAAATGCAAGTATGAATGCTTATTAACAAATGAAATTAGGTTGACTAGAAAACACATGTAACATCTGTACTGTTAGTACGGTCTGCAATAAGATAAAAGTAAAAGAAAATGATTTTTCTGAAGAATTTTTTTTTTACATTTTCTGATCTGGAGTCGTATATTAGACTAAATATTAAACTAATGTCACATGTAGCTCTGTGCTGACAGATAAACGTCTGACCATTTTACAAGTTATGCCAAATTATAACAAGATTCCCTTTAGCATTTGGCATAACGGATTCTGTTTGGCTTACATTTTACTATGAAGGAATTGTTTTTTTTTTTATTTATTGTTATGTATTAATATAACAGTTTTTACCTGTGTGTATCACCATACCCTGTTGAATGCATGTCTTTATTTATATTGCTCACAAAAATTATGGGATATTTCAAAATGAAATGAAAGGAAAAAGACTACCCTGGACGCTTGAGTAACCCTTTCAATTTCTTTGAAATGTGGAAATTCTGTGTTAGATGTTAGATTTTCACAGAAGGAAACTTTCATTCATTTTCTTATCCGCGTAATCCTCGTCCGTGTTGCTGGAAACCGGGTGCATAGGAACACCCTAGGTAGGAACACCCCAGGGGGCACAAGGGCACTTTTAGAAAGACAAATTAACCTAACACACATGTCTTTGGAATGTGGGAGGAAACTGGAGTACCCCAGAGTATCCCCATGCACACACAGGAAGGACATGCAAACACCACACAGACAGCATCCTGGTTGGGATCGAACCAGGAACACTGGCGCTATAAGGCCACCACACTAACCTCCCTGCCACTGTAGCACTCAAAAGGAAACATGTCTACTGTTATTATACAGTTCACTTTTTGTTTGCCCCCCTTGATGAATGACTTTCTAAATAGTGATAGGTCAGCTTCCCGTAGGGAAGAATTTATTTACAATATTAAGTGTTTACAGACATAACCTACAGGAAATGTGTATGAAGTATTAAAAAACACAAAAATAACCAGAGAAACACTTGAGCAATAGCATCTGGGGAGGCCAAGTTGACCCGTCTACAGTCTGAAGAATCTTGATCAGTAATTATCCTTTTGGAGTACCAACCAAGAAATCACCTTTCAGAAGGAGAAAATGGTTCAAATGCAAATATATGACACAAATAGTTATAAAAAATAATGAAATTAAGATCAATGCGAAAGTGTATTATGGAGTGACTAATCAAAATTTACCAAAGCAAAGTACCAAATATAATTTAATATTTTAATATTTTAAAAAATCCCAAGTACTCTACAGTCTTTTTTTCTTGGACCAGATCAGATCTTGCTGTGTCCGTGAGTGCACAAATGAATCTATATTGTTTAACTCAGAGCAGAGTAGTCTGCTTTTTTTTCCGTCCCATAGAGGGACTCTGATCCAACAAGTGTGCTACTTAAGAATGGAACAGGTGAAATTGATGAAAACACACCACACATTTCCTTCTGAGATTTTCTGTAATTTGGTGTAATAATTGTGAAACATATGGCAACTCTGGGCAAGACTGAACTACCACTTCTTCTTGACTGTTTATATGAGCCACGTTAACTGTTCAGGGGGATGTGTGTTTATTTCAGCTAAATATTTTGTTCACAGCATGTTTTGACTGACAGATGTGTATATTTTAACAGTTGCACAGGATCACCTCCTCTGTGATTGATTTTCTTTGCTGCAGTGTGGGGGATTCCTGTGGGACAGGGGAAGTCATGCGTGTCTCCGTGTTTGGCGCTGATAGATATTTGGTCGCAGCAATCTCAAGCTCCAGGTATTATTAGCCCAAAGAGGCCTAAGAACAACTGCATGTGGTATATTTCGTGTTCAGTGCTTGGCAGTCTGATGCTGACAACACCAAAAGCATTTGCAAACCTAATGTAAGATCTTAAAGGACCTACTGGTATGAGGTGTATGCAGAACGCTGATGTTTTTGTAGACACTGGTGCATCTAGTCGTAAGCAAATAAGAGCAATATCACTACTGGAGGATTTTTGGGAGTAGTGTATGTGAAATTATAATAGTTTTAATGTTAGGAAACTTCCTCAAAGATGCACTTTTGCTTGACTTTTGGCAAATCCCATTATGTAGAAAAAATCAAAGTCATCATTAATCTTTCAAACAAACAAGGCGAGAGGTTTCAGTTTGAATAGAAGTCAACAGGAGAGAAAGACCTTCAGCACCTTGCCAATAGGCAAGTTCGGCCTACTTTACATCACCAGTGAGGGCAGGTGTTGGGGCCTGCTTTGATGTGGAAATTGATTTATTTTTTTAATATTCCTTGACTGTGTATAGTGGGTGTTTAGGGTGGCCTGCAAGGGATCCAGCATGCCATTGCTTCCTTTTAGACTCTCTGATAGATCTCACTGTCTGATCTGCGCCTAGCCACAGGCGCTAAGACACAGGAGGAGAAACAGTCTGCGAAGAAATTATCAATGCAAAAAGGGTGCAAGAGGTAAAAAGAAGAATACAACAGGAATAACACCTTTTTGACCTCTCACACAGATTAAACTCTCAAGATTTACAGTGTTATTTACAAAATGATTAAGTCATAATGCTCCCATTATCAGCCACTGATAATGCCTCTGGTATCACGGTAACCTGCACCATTAACCCTGACCTTAAGGGGATGCAACAAGTATATGGCTGGCTGCTATTTTTTGAGCGAGCTCAGCAGGACTTAGGGGTTTTTTTTCACACTTCACCCTGGCAGAGGAAAAGATCTTAATACATTTATAAAGCATCTCAGTGACAAAAAAGAGAAATGAAATCCAGCAAGCATTCACAAAGTGATGATGGCACTGTATACTCCTACATCCCCCTCTGAGTGGGGTACCAGGATGAATTTAATTTCATGACTGTCTTGAATTGCAAATGCTGAAGGAATGCTTGGCAGTGCGCCACAAGAATGAGAGAAGGCAGGCCGAAAGCCTGACAGGCCTGGCTGCCACATTAGGCAAATGAGAGGTGAAGGCAGAGCCAATCATCTGGCTAAGGTAAAAAGCTTGGCATCGCCCACACTGGTTTAGCCAATGGTTTGAGAAGACTCCTTGCAAATCACAGTTCAGTGGGCGACTGAATGCTAGATCAATATGAAATATTTGATATTGGCCCCTGATGAAACAATGACTTTTTGTGGGCGGACGATCTAGTGGTTGAGCGGAGGCCATTAAGTGAGACTAATGCATTACTACATATTAAAGCCCATTCTGGTTTTATAATACTTAAAAATCTTCGCCCATATTGATTCTCCCATGAGCATTGCCTTTGTTGGAGGCATTTGTAGAGAGAATGGTGTATTTGATTCCTGCTTGATTTTATTCTAAGCTACTTGGTATAACAACTGTTGGTTGCTGATGTTGTTGTTGTTGTTGTGGTTGCTTTTGTTGAACCTATTAGTCTTTGTAAAGATTCTAGCAATTTAGTTTCAAGGTTTATGTTTGCTCTAAAACTGGGTCTTTTAACTTTTAAATCACAGTGAGGAGACCATTTCTAGCACCTGTTAATGATTTTAACAACACTTGAAAGGCTTTACTGAGATTTAACATAAATACAACAGGGCTGGTGGCCAATCAGCTAATCACTTGTAGCGTTATTCTTGAGGTTAGCTTGTTGACAGACTCTTTGGCTCAGCCGCTCTGCAAAAAGGTCTCAGGTGTCCAAAAACAAGGTAGTCTACCTAAGGGAACCCACTGAGTAAGTACAATGAGAGAGTGCAATGTGCACAGACTGCTCAGCAATCAATACATACTTGTCTGTTATTCCTGACCTACTCGAAAAGCTGATAATGTGTTTGGGAAAGTTCTTGATCTTACTATGTCCTGCTACAGATGTTGCTCCTTAGGTAGACATTACCTCACCCAGCTTGTTTGTTTAGCTGGAGGTCTCTGGAGCTGTCAGTCAGTTGTACGTAAAGCTGATTTCATCATTGACAATGATACTAGTCTATCTATTTGCTGCTTGGCTATCACAGAGTCTATCACAAAGAGCAGCACCTGCATTGCTGTCTACCACTTCGTCTTTCTTCCATACTCTTAAAACTTTTGTTGGGGTTGGGAAACTGGTCTGCTTATTTCCTTATAGTGAAGGTTGCTGTTGCCTGAAAGTTAAATTTCCTCTCTTGAATTTCATTTGGTTGCAAAGGTTGGTGTGATTTTTAACAATAACCCCAGTTTATCTGTTAGTTTTTTATTGTATATAACCTAATTGGCAAACAAATAACTTGCTTTGTAGTCTTTGAATATTATTAGTTTGGGTTCAGACTGTTATACACTATTATACATGGCTCACAATTTCAGAATGAATATGAAGCGATTTTTAAAAAGAAGCAATTGATTTTAGTTCATTAAACAAGATGCTCAGAAAAGCAAATGTAAAGCAAAGAAAATTGTACAATGTTTATGCAAACTCAGTTATCGTGATTACGTAGCAAGTGACATATTCATTGGATGAACAGAAGCATGTCAAACTGGACAAATGTTCAGTAGGGTGTATGGTCACCCAAGACAGCCAAAAAACACTGACAGTGATGGGGCATGGACAGGATCAGATTGTCCAGCAGTTCTTGTGGCATCTTCTTCATATTCATTTTAAAATATCCCCTAATATTTTGTGAGCAGTGTATTATATATTGAGCACTTGCAACATGGCACCTTCAACTGTTTGTAAAATGCTCCTTATTGGCGTTTGCCAAATGACTCATTGTACAATGTATTTCAGCTGTAAGGCAAAAACTAAAGTGTCTCCTGACTTATACTGGTTTTGTTTTTGGAGCTGGTTGGTACAGCCGTAATTCTGGGCTGGGCTGCACTAGGTCACTCCTCTGAACACAAGCTCTGTGTCTGGAAGTTAATTAAAATGATAAACTACCCACCACCTGCCATGCTTTGAGTGAAACCCAACACACAGGGTGCATCAATCCAGGCTAATTCTGTCCAAGATATGATTAGGCAGAAGTGCTGTAGTATGTGGATACTAGCTGGACCTGATGTGGAAGGTAAAAGGGTAATGGACTATCTCGTTTTATTCCTTCTCAGACTTCATCTCATAAGTGCACGTCATACCTTGTAGCTTCAGCTGAGACCTTTGAGTTACTGCCACAGAGAATTCAGCCTGGACACTTTCTTGTGGCCTCTCCGAGTACTTCTGCAGTAGTTCAACAATTTATAACTGACCACATTGTCAAGCAAACTTTAGTAAAGTTTCTACAGCCATAATTACCTGAAACTCCTGATGCTCATCATAAACAGGACAACGTTGACTATAGCTGTATAATATTGATTGGAATCACTTTTGACAGTTGTATCTGAGGAATTTCAGTAAATTATATGGTACTGCCTTTATTATATTTCCAGAGTTTTGTAACTTACAAACTATCTTCTTCTTTTGATTTAATGTACTACTGCTGTAAATTACAGCCGTAATGATAAACTAATATTGTCCCTGAACTTCAGCCCCACAGAAGTCATTCAGAAAATTGTCTTGCTTAAGGTCTCTGATGTGCCACGTCCTTACGTCATCTTCATTTATACTACTCATAAACATACAAGAGCTGGAACGCATTACAGGGTCCTGAAAAATTCAAATCAGGGTCTGTTGCTGGGCAAGAGTTAACAAGCTGTTTATTTGTCTGAGGGGCCAGAGCATTCTTTTCTGTTTGATTTTTCCTTGAGAAGTTATGTTTGCCATTTTGAGGTTTTCAGCCATCCTCTTTGTTTTGGTACTGGATGGGATTAGGTTCTGCTTCCTTGTATTTTTGGGCACTGTTCATTCTATTGCATTACACCTCTGGAAAAGCTTTGCTTTACAAAAGGCATGATGCCTTTGGCTAAACAAGCCAGTGGATTGAGCACCACAATGTAGCTCTCTTCAACACGTGCAAAATAGGACTAATAAAGTGAATGGTGTTATCTCTCTGTAATGTTTCAATGTCTATAAATATCAACTATATCACAGTATTTTATTATTTAGTCGTAGCTGTGAACATTTTGTTTCTAAATATGTAAAAACACTTTATTGAGCATGCAAAATGTGTATGGGCAGCATGACATTGCAGGAACACAACAAACAAACTGCTTGATTAGCAACAGCTGTTGGACTCAGTGTGGTCTGAATGTCCTTTTGTGTGAGTGTTTTGAGAAATTTGGGATTTTAGGGATAGAGGGAAATGAATTCCAGATACTTCAAATTGAAGTAAAATGCCTAATAGCTGAGTAAAAACGAAATCCAAACCCATTGCAAGGGAAACAGCTAAGAGAATAAAGAGTGGATATATGTAGTACAGTTGTAGAATGTTTTCTTTCTGTTTTATGTCTGTCAGTTTCCTGCTGCTTATAGAACACAGTATATGTTGATTTAAAATTACATGGTGTTTATCTTGTACATATATGTAAAGAAACATGACATCAAATGAACTGCATCAGTCTCCATGTGTGTTTAAAACTGAGCTACATTAAAGGCCTAAATTAGGCTCTAATTGCTGCTCTGTAGACCTGGGTGAGGTTAGGTCGAGTAGCTCTTTAAGCTTTGCTCCCAGTTAGATGAGAGTAAAAGCCTCTCAATTTAACCTTTCACCCATCCTCTATCCCCCATCAGCCTTACTAGCTCGTTAGATTATCTACCGAGGCCAATCAATACGGCCATTAAGTGGAGCCCTTGCAAAGAATCTAGCTTGCTCATTTGGCATTGATTCTCTTTCTATCACTGTATTTCTCTAGGTCTCTCACACTCTTTCTTTTTTAGTACCAAGAATATTTGAACCATATGAAAAAATGTAATGTTTGAAGAAAATAGGTAAATACTTGTCATATTTTAAATACTATTCACTTACAGTGGCTATAATTACCCATGCTTTTCTTTTAATAGGCTGATTTGGTACTATTTCAGCCTTTTGGTTTTATATCCTTCTTAAGAAAGGAGCAAAGCTTCAAGCCTCATTAGCCCACTTCAAAAGAATGAATGAAAAATTAATAAGTAAGGACCAGTTGAGGGAAATTAAATAATTTCCTTGCCTTATGCTTCTCTCCATGATTTTATTAACCTCTACACTGTTTATTATCTTATGCTTTACTGCATGGACAGTTTAATTTTGACCCACTCCACAAACTACCTCACAATTAGTGTATGTGCCAAATTTTTAACCCCTAAGTCTTTATCTTTTCCTGGACAATTTTTAAAACTCAGAGCTATATAGGTTCATAATAATATAAATCTTTTTTATAAGTTTTTTGTAAACCCTGTTGTTTATGATGTAGTTGACTTTTTGTTGCATTTTTATGTTGTACAAAAATCCTAACTATTCAGTATCTAAAATATCTTGGGTATGCACAACGAAAGACAAAGACTGAAAAGCTTAACACATTTAGTACATCTGAAGCATTGAGTTGAACATTCATACAAAGTGTAACTTTTCATTCTCTACCACATAAACTCATGCATTGCAACTGTAGATGTAACACACACACGCACACACAAAATGTGGCCTTTGGAGATTTGCTTACATTTTTCTTCATGGTTGTCAAATCTGATTGAATGCTGATATTGTGAGGAAAATGGCAGAAAAGAAAATGGGTCTTTTAGTTACAGCTTGCCAGAGTGGTCACATCAGTGGTTTTCCAATATAGACCATACCTGCATTCAGTATGTCTGCATTTCTTTCCTATGGTTGGAGGGATGAAATGCTGGGAATCTAATAAAATAATAGATACATGGAAAACAATGTCTTGGGAGCCCTGGTGTCATTCAAATAACATCTTTCCTTTGCTCAGTTTTGCTACCGAGGACCAACTGAAAACATTTTTCTTCAACACAAATATCTCCCTTGCCATTGGATCATCTTTCTCTGGCATTTTTCTTCTTTTACATTTTGATCATTTTCTCAAGACATTGTCCTCCTGATTTGACACTTTCTTTCACCCCTTCTATCTCACTCTCATACATGGATGCCAAGAACCACCTGTGCACTAAACTGTTTCATGGCTGCAGCAAAGCTGTGATTTAAACACAATCTATTTTGAGCAAGTATGCCACTTTATCAGTCATGAGCCAACATCAGATTGAGTTTTTTGCAGGTGCTTGTATGAGTTTACCAACATTTGTTGCATGTGAGTCACATACATTGCAGTAGAGTCTCAAGCTCCTGATTTTCCAATGGAAGAGCTTGTGGATCTCATGACAAAGGCATGACAAGGCTTCACCTGACTGTTACCTTGCTTTGCTGCCTAGTCATGATAGGTGTATGTACAGTTTAATTCAATCAAGGAACCTTTTGGTGAGCCAGTAATTTATCAAATGTATGCAGGTCAAAATGTATTTATCTGGAACGGTAGCTATTTTTGAAAATGTAGCACCTATACAGAAAAGGCATATAATGTCTTACTTGCATATTTATATTTAGGGTGGTTTCACTGTGTCGACATTTGACCCAAACAATATGTAAGACAATATGTTAAAAATCGTGAACAAAAATATTTGTGGCACATTTTTATTTGACCCTATTGGATTAAAAGAATATGTTTGTCACAACATGTTTTGCATGTCTTACATCAGATCTTTGTGAATGTGTGAAGTGCATGGTATTAATATAGATTTCCTAAGGGACAAATGGGCATGTGGGAGTCGAGGTTGTATCCCGGAATTACAGTCTGAGAATGGACTTAGATTTACATACTGCACAGCCAAGGGAACTGGCAGAAGCATTTATGGAGCTGGTGAAATTTAATGGCCCACATGAGCAGATTTCATTATTCTGATGATATGTAAACATTTCTGATGGCTTTCTGGAATGCAGTGAAAAGGTCGGAATGATGTTTAACCCTTCTCTTGCTTTCTTTCCTCTGGCCTTTTGTCATTTTGTGACTAAAGGGAGGATGTGTCACATTCCACACATGATCTGAGCTAGAACCTACCAACTTTATATTTTACTGATTTGTGTTACACCAACACCTCATGAATTCAATTTAAGACTCTACTTCCCTAAGAAGGTGATCTAAAGTGTGGTCAAATGTCAAATTGTTAACTGCACAAGGGGAGTACCAGTCCCAATAGCAAAGCAAAACATCCTTTCGTGTTCTGTTTAGGGTTACAGGAGACACTGGGGCCTAACACAGAATTCAGTGGGCACAGACACGCCCTTGACAGGGTGCCAGTACATCACAGTGTTTCATAAATGCACCACTTGGTATTTGAATCCAGGCCTTCGGGAACTGCAATTTCCAGTAACTGGCTGTTACAGTTGAATCGCCAGTGTTGTCCAGTCTCAATATCTACTTCATAGGAAGAAAAACAGCAAGTTTCTCATGTGACCGCAGTGTGCATGGATATAGTAAAGGATCTAAAACGCTTAATTGATGTAATTGTTGCAAATCAAACTTGCTAATTTGGCATTGATTCTATATCCCACAGCACTTTTTTCGATCTCTTGTTTTCTCTTCTTGTTCTTAATTTAGTATATGATATTTAATTTGTAGTAACACATCTGCTTATTTCAGCAACGTGTCTGCTTCAATACTATTAATTTTATACTATTCACTTGCAGTGGCTCCCATTACTCATGCATTTCAGTGTTTTCTGTAGTGGATTAGCCTTCTGCTTTTATTCCCTTGTAGTTAAAATATGTAGCACCGTGTGTCAGGTTTAGCGCGAGTGCTGTGTAGAAAGGGCGTGATCTTAAACCAGTATTGGTTTCTTTAACCTGAAGCTATTTCTTATTCCAGAGACAGAATTTTTCATGACATACAGGGCATTTTATGGAGCTTGAAGAGTAGAACAAATGTGTAGTGTGCATTAAAAGGCTGAGTGTGGAGTTTTGTTAGCCTACTATAGTGTTATCTAGGGAACTGATAGATGTGCTATTTCTAGAGGAGAAAATAAAAAGGCTAAAACCTTTACCCTGCCATATTTAACCCAAGCTAATTGGAGAGCACTTCATATTTCAGGATTCCTCAACCCTCTGAAAAAGCAAGACCAGATCAAAGGCTTGTGCTCGTCCCTGCAGGATACTGTTGAGTGAGAGCGAGTGAGAGAAAAGTGTAGTTGGTAAGGAGGAGATATCAGGATGGGGCAAGTGAGATAGGGGTTTATAGAAGGATGTGAGCATCAGTGGGAAAGACAGAGGGATACTGAGCCAGCATGGCAAGTAGAAAAGGAGGAGGAAATGGGGACTAAATAAAAGGATGTAAATCTTCATGTAATGGGTTACCATGTGACGTTGAAATGTGTGGCATGGTTCCCAGTGCCACAAGACCTCCATGAATTAGAAAATATCCATTGGCACAGATGTGGCCCCTCTTTCTGCTTCGTTCTTTCCTCTTTCCACATTAGGGTGCTTGGTGTTCATTCATTCTCTCCCAGCTGTTAAGCCTACTCCAAAAAAGCACCAGCGCAAAATCTAAACTACTTTGTCCTTTGTCTATGTACTCTTTATGCTGTAAATATGATGCTGTATGTTTTCAGTTTTTTATACCTGTTATACGATTGTGTTAGTCGTATCCTTCCTAGAATCCCTCCCTGCTTCGGCTTTTTTTATCTCACTGTGATTGGCAGCCGCAGCTAATTTCATGCTTTAGCCTTCATGCCCACTCTTAGCTCAACTCAAGTCAATTAAAAATCGATACAATTCTTATCTCTAATCTCCCTTATGTCCTTTTTTATATGGGCCTTATTAGAAGCATGTTTGAATCTACATTTTTTACTAGTAATGATGTTCCTGAGCCTCGCCCCACACAAACATCTTTCTCTGATATGTTGTAACTTCCGGTGTTGTTTGTTTCTCCTGCTTAATTACTCCTAGCAAGTTTTTAGGAAGACAATCTACAGTCAACAGCAGGGTTCTAATGTGGCATCTGTTTTCAGTGAATCCACAAAGGATCTTGAAAGCATTGAAAGTGCCCATGTAAGATTTCTTGACTGGCAATGCCATTTTCCACACTGTGAATCAGATGTACAGGTGCAGCGATAACTGCTGAAAGCCTTTGGTGGCTTAGCAGTCTTCAGCTGTGCCTGATTCTCTATCACTGTCATGTGTCCTCTCTCAGCAGCCACCAATGAAGCTAAGTTTAAGGGCTTGGAAGTGGCAGGTGTGTGTCCTTGAATCACGGTCAAACAGAACCCAAGAATTCATGCTGGAAATTTAGGAAATAAAGCTGTGAAGATTCTTAGTGTTTGCTCCACTGATATAATATGTCTGATATGAAAAATAAAAAATAGTATTTTTTTAATCTGTTCTTTTTCCTACTCATTTATTGGACCACAATTGGGTTAGTACTGAGCTGGTCTCTATTTCTCTTGAGGAATAGCCTATTTCTAGATCTTTTTGGGACTTTAGGTTCACATGGAGAGGCAAAAAGCAATCTTGTTTCAGAAATGAGCGTCATCCTGTGCAAGGTCCTTTTTGGCCCCATTCCACCCATGGAGCATCAGAAAAGGAGAGTGTGCCAGAAGCTGGGAACATCCATGACATTGGCCTCTACACTTGAAATCTGCCAAAGTCAAGAGTCCATTTTAAGCATGAAATGACATGATCCATTATATCAGTATTTAACCAATGTCTATATATCTATTGAAGGAATATCCTGTGATAAATATGATTAAAATGTATGTTCATGCACTGTATTTGTCCATATAGTTAAACATTTTTTTCTGTTTTCAAAGATTTTAAATTTGCATATTGGAGGCTGCTTCCTCTAGTGCTATGTTATGCATGTGGGAGTGTGTGATAATCAAGCCGTAATTATGCACATACTGAGCACAGGAGTTACACAGTTTTGACCTGTTTTCCAGGGATACTTCTTCCTCCTGCCGTAGTAATTTTCATGCTCAGAAAATCCCTTTCTACCAGTTCTACCAGGCAGATTGAGACATTTTACTGGATGGAGCACGGCGGCCACCCGGCTCTCACCGCGTGCTGATGGCTCACCATGCCATGCTTAATTAGGCCGGCAGTTGGCTTAATGGCCACTGGGAGTCAAGGACAATGGTTAGGGGGGCTATGGGAAGGCATTTTAGCAGGAGTTAGGCTATGCTGTTCTTCTGCACTGGGATCTCCCAATCTACTCCGTTGCTTAAGGCTGTAGCTTTTCAGTTGATTTATTCTTTTGTTAATTATCCTGCAGTCCTCTACTTTGACAGAACATAACATCATGCAATGTTAATATCATTGTTTATGAGCATCATATGTGTAATTATTCCAGGATGAACCTCGTGCTGTGACAGATTGAGTTGTTCACAACAAGCAAATCACTGTATTACTGTAGCAGACATCCATGTAATAATCAGTGACTTGGATCAAGAGGGATAAACACCTCATTTGGTTCAATCATGGTGGAATGAAGGGTGTAATTAAGTTATCTAAAGCATTAGCTTCTAAATTGTTTCCAATTAATCTCCCATCACTATCACAGACTCAATATGTTTAGGTTTTTGTACTTTTTAAGTGAAACAAGAACATTGCTGGTTGAGCAATGCATTCTTTAATTTCATTGAATAGTACAAGGATGATTCTGCTTCAACAGAATACAATCCATGTCAATCAGTAATTCTTTATTCTTTACTTAATTGTACACTCATATTCCTGTAAACCTTACCATCAGCAGTAAGCTGAATCTGTGGCCAAGAGCAGCTTGCACTGAGCTCAGAATGACGTTTCCTTCGAGATGAGAAGATGGACAGATGGAAGGCTTGGCCGACATTGGCTCAATTAGCGTACATTTCAGCCCTGCTGCTGCTAGCTGCACTGGCCAGCCAAACTTCTATGGTTAAGGGGTGCCTCGATGTAGCAGTGGGGGATATAATGGGGTATATTTGTATTTTTGTGCAATATTTCTTAAGCCGAAATAATTTCCCAGTACAAACATATGATCCCACAAGAAATTGAAAGATTTGTCACAAATGAAATTGTGAGATTAAAAGTGAGTATAAAAATATATATTTAAATGTATTTATATTTATAGAAAAATTATATATTTTCACTATAAATCATAATGTATTTGCATATCACAATTTCCCAATTGTCTGAAAATAAAATGATGATTTTACTACTTCCCCATCAACCAGTCAAACTGACTTGTAGTAATTTGTAGTAATGTAAATTGCCTGAAGATAATATACCATTGTTTACTCCTGATGCACTGTTCATTGTTGTGGGTTATCAACAAATTTAAGGATGCAAACAAGGATGCAAAGAGAGCTGTTGGGCAATACTGAGAGTTGCTTGTCTTTTGCCTAAATAAGGTCAGGAGCAGATCCCAAAGTTGAATTAGCTCATTGATGCTTCATTAAAGGACAGCATGAGGACGTTAACCCTATTATAAACTTGTTTCTGGTCACAGCCAGAAGGCAGACTAGTAAGCTTGGGGAGTTTTCAGCGCTACCTAATAAATGGCCAGCTGGGGAACGAAGTGCTGTGGCTGACCCCAGTGCCCAGTCTCCCAATGTCGTGGCCTCTTGTTGATTAATCGAGTGAGAGCAGTTCCCCCCACCTTACTCTTCCTTGTTTCCCTTTCCCCCTGGTGCTCTCTGCTCAGGGTTACCTGGATCGATGGGCCAATCACAGCTGTCACTCAGCAAGCCAGCTCCACAGACTACATATACTAGGGGTCACAACCCCCATCGATCCATGAGTTTTGTGTCAGTTTGGCCTGGTCATGGATTCAGTCCTTCTTATATGGTTGGGAGCCTAAACTGGTATACACATGATAATTATTTTGTAATATGGAAATATAGAAATTCATGCTAATTATAAAACTAAATACTGCAATGTACTGTTATGACCCTGTCAAGGGGAAAGCCTGAACATTTAAGAGGATGGTAAATCTGATCATTTAGTTTGATGGAAGCCAAAAATGCGTTGATAGACAGAATTATGTTATAGGCAATATTGGTGAGTTGGTGAGACCAAAAAACATTACTACAAACAATAGGACAATCACATACGAATTCCACCTATAGTTTATTACAAATACCTACGGGAAACTTTTTGACACAAACACAAGTAACTTGCACAAAAACTCTCTTAAAATATCACTCGAGCTCAAACAGTCTCTGGTACAAATGTGCACTAAGAGCAAGCAAGCACTTTACCGGTAAACACACCAGGAAGATAGACTTCTGTTTTTAAAAAATATTTTCTATATGCATCGTTGATGATCTGATTGGCTGTTTACAGTTGCAATGTGTCGCAAGATGTTGAATGACACAGACATTGATTGGATGGTCGTTAAACAGTGCTTAACTGTACTTATGTAAGCTATGCTGTAATACACCTGAATCAGCATAAATATAAAACTTGACAGAGCTTGAGTGTGGAATTGGCTGGAATTGCTTTATAGCTGGTGAGCTGGGAGCAAGAGACAAAAATAGCCTTCGAAATGACAATTAGAAGCTCACAGGAGGCAACCACAAGGCATCCACAGTCAGTGTGCACAGGCCTCTTCCTCCCTTTGCTGGCAGCCCTGCATCCTCTATTGCCGTACAGGTAGCGCAACTGAGGCTTCCTGGCAGCAGCTTCTTTGGCAGGGCCGCTTTGCTATCATGGGTGCTAGGCTGGCGAGCACAACTTTGATCCTGGAGAAACTTTCACTCCCAGGTTCTCTCCAGAAAGCAAACAATTGAGGAGGAGGTAGCCTGACAACAGCACATCGTTGACAGCTTTTCCAAAAGCCTTAAGTCACTACTTGCTACCTTTCAACATTGTTGTCATAAATTTCACTGTCACTCCCTGCTAATCAAGTTATTTTTTACTCAATTAGCATGTCATTTACATTATGTAGAAATATTCAGAATGCAATATACTTTAAGTCATTTAGAAATTATTTGTCCTTTTTCTATTTAAAAATATTTAAAACTATGTTGCTAGTTAGATATAAAGTAGAGGTGAGCCATATACTGATACTTCAAGATATAATTGAATTACATCATTTATCAGATGCTTTTGCCCAGAGAAACTGATAGTTAATATGCTATCACAAGATACAATCCAAGCAATTGAGGGATAAGGACTTTGCTGAAGGACCCAACAATGGAAGCTTTGGTATGGCTAGGACTTTACCTTAACCTTCTGTACCTTCTAGTTCAGTGTTTTAATGAGCCACTATGATCAGCAGACACTCAACTTTCCTTAAGGCCTCATGTATTTATTTAATGTATTTTTATCATTATCTCACAAAATCGTTATCCAGCTGAGAATACAACTTTCAAAGTGGTGTAAAGTGCAACTAGTTACACAACAAAAATGTATTGATAAAAACTATTTTTACATCCAATTACCCACTTTTTTACTTGCATTCAGACATTGACGTTGATTTGAGTACTGGCAAGTGATGATACCAAAGACACTCAAAAAGTGTTTCGTTATGTAATGATATTTACATAATATAGACATATTCATCAAATACACATTGCCCTAGTATGCTATGTTTATATTATTTATATACATTATATGTTGTCATTTGTCTTTTCTTTTTTAGGTATCTAAAGTCTCTTTTTTGCTTTGCAAAAAAGTTTTCCATACTATAGCATGCCTTTAAGTAAAAGATTCATCAATGATCTCAATATGAAAGAATGCTCCAACCTGAAGGATAATGCTGCTATTAGAACAGAAATCTGACCTGGCTTTGAAAGGAAGATGACATAGGAGGGCAGGTCATTTGACAACAGATGTGTCTCTCAGCAAAACTCTCAGCAAAATCTGTCATCTCACTATTACAGAGTGAGTATTTTACAGAGAGATACCTGACAGGTCCCGTGTGGCAGTGAAGGAGGCTGGTTTTGGGATGGATCATGGGAAATAGGTGGCGGTTGAGGCTTTAGTTACCCAGGCTGTAGAGGCTTCAACCCAAGGGGCTGTGCTGTGCTGCCACTGTCTGCTGGCCCTGTGGGTATTTCACACAGCAATCCAGTCTTCATAATAGGCTTGGGTTTCCTCGCTCTACTCTCTGCTGATGCTGGTCATAGATAGCTATGTCTTTGGGCTTGTATCTTTTATCTCACATCTGGGAGCTCTGCATGGGAGCTGAACAGTGACTACACTGCCCGCATTGTCCTGACTCTTGTCATTACAAGGCTCAGGTTGCAGGTGGTGCAGGGCACTCTTCACCTGAGCATGTAGACTTCCACTACACACCTATAATGAAAGATTGTAGCTCATTATCACAACTTAACTTGTTTTAGCTAATATGTGATGAAGAAACTTTGAGTTTCTGTGTCAACTTTTGTTTTTCAATGTATTTTTCTTTCTCATAACCTTTTTATGCCTCATTATCTACTTGTTCCGTGCGCCTGCATGCCCACATGGAATGTCATTACCACTGACACCTACTTTAGACCACCCTTTAGACCACCACTGATCTAGCATTAAGATATACTGTACAATTAGATTTGCATAAGATTTGCTTCAATGTACCCTTTAAATCGTTTTTGGAGCCCAAATATACAATACAGTAGAAAGGCATCACTAAACAGCCATGTTACTTCCCTCTGTTTCTGATGGTGCCCCTATAGATATCAATTCATCAGCAATTTATCAGCAGGTGGTACTAATGGTGGGTGGAGGAAAACATCTGTAGTGTGAACTTAGGCTAGGAAAATGATGACTGATGATTCAGAAGCTCCCCCACTAATGCAAAATATATGTTTAATCAATATCTGCTGCTTTCAAGGTAAGAGGTCCATCACTGTATAAATCAGTGCATGGCACCCCAGCCACTTTATGGCTCGTAACTCAATGCTAGTTAATCCATATGCTGCTGTGAATCCTATTAGACGGCAAGTTTCTGCATGTGCAGGTAATCTGCTGGTGTCATTTGGTGTCCAAGGCGCAAGATACTGTTTGCGATTTATGCAGGTTTGAGTGGTGTTCGTGTTCAGGTTATGCATTACTGGTTCCACTGTTCCATCTCATTTTCTGTTAGCAGATGGTATCTCCATTTATAATGTTATGAAACAGCTTTTGAAATAAGGCTTTTGATGATAGTAGTGTAGGCCATCTGAGGCAGCAGGGTTCCATGTGGGCTGTTTGACTGAGCGGAACAATGGCCATGTAATGGGGCTAGTGCTTGGAGAGGAAAATAAAAAAATACATCAAGGCCCTTTAAAAGGCCTTGCAGAGCAAGATGAGAGGAGTCGAGTAGATGGGCTCTCAGGCTGAGCACGTCACCCAATCCCTCTCCTGCGGACTGGGCCTGAGCTCTAACTCTTTTAGCCTGCACTCTACTAATGGTGTTAAAAAAGACAAAGAAGGCAGGCAGAGGAGAGCAGACTGGGTCATACACTTAGCTCTAGAGTGCATGGAATCATTATCATTTTCAGCTTGGTGCCTTTCCCTTACACACATACACACTACCTCGTGCACACAAAGCTGGAAACCTAAGACGAGGATGGGGGAGTTTGTGTCCAATTGGGCTGCTTTGTATGTTTATTATAGGATGTTGATGTCTGCATCAGGGGGAGAGGTGTTGTATTTACGATGTGTGTGTGTGTTTGTTTGTTTGTGAGCCAAGTTTATAAATCAATGTGAGGCCCAAGTGTCCCCACAAGTGTAGAAAGATCTGACATATTTTTTATGTGGACATTTTGCTGGTCCCCACAAGGATAACTGTTGTTTTGCAACATCTGCTGTTATTTGAAAAGCCAAAAGGGTCAAAATATTTACTTTTGGTTACTGAGACTAAGGTTATGATTATATGTGGCATTAATAAAATACAGTAACAATTGAGTCAGTCACCAAAACATATACATAACAAGACTGTGTATGATGCTTATGTATAATTGTGGGGACACAATGTCATCACAAGGATTGAAAGTTCTGACCTTTTACCTTGTGTGGACATTTTGCTGGTCCTCAGAGGGAACATTGCTTTTTACAGAAACTCCAACCTTCTTTTGAAAAACCGAAACAGCCAAAGGTTTGCTTTAGGTCATTAGGTTATGTAGGTGTAGATTTAAGTGTAGCATTGTAGCTTCAGTAATGATTATGTCAATGGAAAATCCACAATGAGGGAAAGGGTGTGTGTGTGTGTGTGTGTGTGTGTGTGTGTGTGTGTGTGTGTGTGTCTAAATTTGTGCGCATACCTGTGTGACTGGACTTGAGACACTTTTGGCGAATAATGTTATAGTACATACCAGTACTTTTGGTGAACGCTTGGGAATTGGGGACAATAATGTTGTCCTTAACTTATGAACACTGCTTTTTACAGAACTACTTTCTTTACTTACTTTAATTACTTACTTTTCTTCACTACCACTACTTTCTTTTGAAAACCAAATGAGTCAAAAGAATTAAAGTTATTAAGGTCAAGGTTGTGGTTTGGTGCAGGTGTAGCATTAATTAGCTACAGCAATGACAATGTGGGCAGCACAGTGGCTCGGTGTTTAGCACTGCCACCTAAGTACAAGGTCCTCAGTTTAATCGATGGTGAAGTGGTCTGAGTCCTTTCTTTATGGAGTATGCATATCCTTCAGATGTCCACATGGGTTTACTCTGGGTACTCCGGTTTCCTCCCACAGTTGAAAAAAGCATGATAAGTGATAACTGGTGTCTCTAAAGTGTTCCTAATTTGTAAGTGTATGTGCCCTGCGATGGATTGGCCCCCTGTCTAGAGTTGTTTGCCTTGCAAGCAATGCCACCGAGTAGGCCCCGGCTCTCCTGCGACCCTGTCCAGGATCAAGCAGATAAAGTATGAAAGGGAGAGAAATGTGTTTGTGTGTGTGAAACATTGAGACTACTACTACTACTTAAATGATGCTCCTGTTTGGCGTAAGAGTGTGTTGTGTACGACAGCTGTTTACCAACCCCATGAAGAAACAAACAGCATGTAATCACTGCTGTACGCGCATCATTGGCATGTGTATAGCTAATAATCCCACTGAAGGTGCTGTGTATAAACAGGGTGGTCTTCCGCTTGTCCCCTGGTCCCACTAATGAGATTAATCTGGTAACCTACCATGAAAGTAACTGACTGCACATGATTGCATACAATCCAAATCTATCCTTGTTGTATGTTTAGCATGTTTACTGAAAGCAAATTATTAGCAAAGCGCCGAATAATCAACAACACTGTCACTGGAGGTGTGGGTGAAATAAACCATACAACTGATCGTAGGGCAATGAACCCTAAAATGCGTGAACTTGTCAGGGCTCTGGGTTCTTTGATCTCAGACTGATGTTGAACTGTTTTGGTAATGTCTTGATTAGGTTTTCCACACTGAGCCAGCTGAAGTATTGCTGTGTGTTTACTTTCCCAGACAGTCACAGACAGTGCTAGCTGGAAATGCAGTATCATACAACACTTCACAATTATCTTACTTGGACTATATGGTTTTTGATAGCTGTAGGATCAGTGGCATTTTTGTTGGGGCAACTGCAGTGTAATATGTGTCTGCACTTCAGTCTTAATTTCTTCTTGCTTGCCATTAAAAAATCGTTTCAGTCGGGTTTGTGGTCTGCATTTCACCAGAATGGTTAGCACATGCTTGGCTCGATCAGGAATACATGGCTGGCTAATAGTACAGCACTCTATAAAGCTGAGTATCCCACACAGCCCTAATCTGTTAAGAGACCCTGCAAACTTTCACAAAACTGCTGGGGGAGACTGCTGAGCACATGAAATGCTTGCACAGTCAGACTAGTGTCTGTTAAAGTCTTTTTAATAGCAGCTGCTGTTGTTAATAAGCATCTACTCATTATGGTTCACATGAGGCCAGAGAAAGTCGGCCAGCAGCGAGTCTGCCCTGAGGAGCAAGACTATAATTTATCATGGCTGTGCCAATAGCCATCAACATCCGATCAGGGTAGCACCATGTTTGATTTCAACATTTTCCCCCTTCTTGCTTGGTAAATCGTGAGCCCAAAGACTAACGATGTTGCCAGGATATCAGAAACCAGAAGGCCCACAGTTTTTGCGTTGTGCCTACATTAAAGTTGGTTTAATGCAATGGCTCTCGGGTTAGACTAGATTGTTCGTACGTGTGCATGCTCTGTAGGTGAGTTTATGTGTATGTTTATACATCTCCAATTAACCCCCTCCCCCATACACCTGCAGACCATTCTTGGGGTTTTCAGATGTACAAACCATTGCAGATGTGCTGCTTTTTTTTCGGCCTACTCGACACTGTATATTTCTGTCTTTGCGGTTGTTGTGTGGGACTGAGGGGAAGATAAATAGTTTCCCCACTCAGAGGGAGTGTAATTATTCCTCCATTGTTTGCAAGCCGGAAAAAAAGCCTCGACAGGCACCTACAGGTATATGCGAAAGTACTTCTTAACAGAGTCATTTGGCCCTGAAAGCTTGATTTTATTTGCAGTCAGTGCCATTATCGTGGTGGAGACTGGAAACACATTCAGGGTAATTGCACAATTAAAGATGTGCGAATGGTCAGCATACCTACTTTCTTTACACCTTGTTTTTCAGTATTCACTGTTTTGGGACTACATTTTCCCGTTGGCAATGTTTGCAGTTGGTTAAACCATTTGTAATACATAACAATATTATATACTTCTCACAAAAAATACAATTTCCACTATTTTTGTGAGCATGGTGTATATATTGTAATGACATGTATTCACTTATAACATTACGCACTTTACAAGACAGCTTTGGCGTCTCATTTTTAAATTTTATTCTGAGGTCTGGCTGAGACCACACTAAAGCATAAAATAGTAATTAAGTAGGGAAATGCATCTCCCAAATGAGGACTTTCTTTTATCCTACAACTGCTGCTGCTTGCCTACCACAGTAGGCAAATAAGAACATGCTGTAGGTTCAGCGTGCACTACTACTTTTTGTACCTGTGCATGCACCACCTTGGTAATATTCAGGAATCAGAGTTAAACAGGGAAAATAAGTCTATTATATTTTAAATAAGGAGAGGCTATTTGTCCCTTGAGTTCTTTTTTCTTTTCTTTTTTTTAAGCACACTTCTGACTGAGCATTAGCTAGGGGATACGTTTAGTGTAAATGCAGCAATAGGAAAATTGCTCAAACCAAGTTGGAATAACAGGCTTAGATTGCAGGGAGGTGCTGAGGGGGAGTTCGGCGTCTGCATGACACGAAGAACAATAAACATGATCCACATGGGGAGAGGTGGGTTGCAGATGAAGTCCAAGCTGTTGCGCTTGGAAATGGCTTCCAGACATGGGACCGCTAACACAAAGGGCCATTTTAAAATACGCACGCACACGCACGCGCTCACACAGGCGCAGCATCACCAGGATTGTCCTGTCTCTTTAGAATCAGTTTATTATAAACGCAGCACTGTCATGTGTTGCCAGACCTCTTAAACTGACCTGAACACCAACCCCTTCTATCAAACACTGTCAGATCTCCAAACATATAATGCCAAAGCACTGGCTATCCTGGAACTTCTGCTGTTTACCATAGATGAGACTTTCTAACCATAACAAAACCCGAAGCAAAATTACATCTGACATGTGAAAAGGTTGTGTAAAGTTATTAGCGGGCGTGTTTGTGTTTAACAAACACTGCTGGGTCATCGGTTAATTGTAGAATAAATCTATCTGTTTGTCTTGGCTGTGACTCAGTGTGACGCAAAAGATGGAAAAATGGCAGCAGAGCAACAAGTCTCGGGCTGGGGAGAAATCCGCATGATGTACACAGATCTGCCCTTCTGCTTTACCTAGAGGTATTTGTTAGCATATTTGTACTATCGTGCTAAAATATGCAATTCAGAGAGCACAAAAGCATATCTGTGTGGACCTCGGAATAATAGATTAAAACAAGACATGAAGTTTTATTTTGTGCTAATTGTCTAGCATTGATTTGTAAGCCTTGGTTACCTGCATGTGAGAAGAACTTCACATGATATAAACATCTATTCGGATTCCTCACAACTAGCTGTATTTGCAATATTTTGCTCTATAGTTTTCACTTTGAGAGGGAATCCAGGCTGCAAGAAATGATGAATGAAAAATCCCCGAGTGTGCAGAGGATGTTAGCCTTGTTGCACTAAAAACATCTCTCTTACTCTGGCTATCTTTTGCTTGGTTTCACTTGAAGTAACGCATGTGGGTTGGTCTAACAAGCAGTTGGAGAAAATTGCATTGAGGATAAACTAGGTGGCCATATTTTCCTATTTCCTCTTTTTTTGAGGATCAGTCCAGCTGTGAACTATGTCATTAACTTCTTAGTAACATGCAGATATTGTTTGTCAGAATGTTCCGGCACACTAGCTTAAGCCCTTTGAATGAGATCACTAGGTGTGCCATATCATAATCCACCAGCACACAAATACCCTGATATCACTTAGCCAGGACCCAGACTTCTCAGAGCCAATTTTACGACCCTTAATGACTTTAATGGCTCTTTGGCTCCTTGATTGAAAACATCAAATAGCGTAATAAATTGCGGGTTCTCTCTTATCAGATCCACTTGTTTGGCTTTAACCTCTTGTGGTGCAGATGCTTCCTGCTTGGACCTTGAAAGTGAGGCCTGGTTACAAACATTTACTAAAGGAAGTCATAAAGGCTGAACCTGGAGCACATTGCTGGCTCCGGTGCGCCTGACACATCAGTAAATCAGGGCAGTCCAGACCCATGGGAGAACGAAAGTAGTTGAAAAGTTCAGAGCGAGGATCTCCTGTCGTCTTTTAAATTTGCTGAACACAAACAGTTTTCCTTGATGAATTGAAGTCCTGTGGGGATTTTGCTGGCCAATTGGGGCATCAACCTCTCGAGGAGCTTCAAAGTTAGCAGCTAGTTTGAAAGCATAGTTGATCGACCGCTGCCATGTGTTCCTAGTTTTCTGGAATGCATGTGATTCAGAGATCGCAAAAGTATGTCTTGGTAAGATTCGAGATGAAAGACTCATCCTAATGACACAAGCAATTTTATTTTGTGTTTTGCTAATTGTCTAGAGTTGATTTGTGTTTGGAAAAGCTCGTTTTCTGATGATCAAATGGAAGTAAACATCATCACAGTGATTGTCTGTGACTGTAGGAAATTGTTTTGGCAGACTTATCCTTAAATAAGACGGTGATAGGGAAAGAAGAGGAGTAAGAGAACTGATTGGAAAACCCAGAGGGCTGACTGTTGAATATAGCCTAGCTGTTTGCAAAAGGTTTCTCTAAATGCACTTGGCTCACGTATTGATATTTTCACCTGTCATTTAACTTCTTTGCCTCCCTCCTATATCAACCAACCATCAACCTCAAGGTCTTTTTTTTTTGTCTTTTGATCAGAACGAATCGCTCAGACTTTCTGAATATCAGAGCATTTGGCAGCCCCTATTGCCTTTATTGCCAACAAAGAAGGTGGGAGACGGTGCTGTTATTGATTTATTCAGACGTAATGCGTATTAGGAATCCAAAAGAAAGAGGTTAGACATTCACAGCTTGCCATAATGATATGTGTGAGCCACTTAGAGGACCCGTAGCAAGGTGATTAAATTTAGGCCGCGGAGTTGCATCGTCAAACTTCTTCATTTGTTTTTTATTGTCTGAAGCCACTGTCACTTATTGTCAGAAAATAAATCACAATGCAGGACAAGCATTTTCATACCACAGAAGCACTACAAAAGTAATAAAGTGACTCCGTGCTGGAGTGTTCTCTGCTAAATATGGTGATGAGATGATCTAGAGATTGTAACCAGGTTCTTATATTTTACTTAGGCTGTTTTCCCCAAGGTGGTGCCAGTATGCTGGGTGCTCAGCAAGAATCAAGCAGTCTGTGTTCATGTGAGTTTCAAAAGTACCAGATGTGGAGGAATAAAAAAGTGACATGTTGGAGTGAACAGGAGGGAAAAAGGAAAAAAGAGAGAGAGAGAGGCAATTGATTTCTGGACAGCAGTGATAAGGGAGTAAAGCGTTTAAAGAAGGCGGTTGGAGTTTGGCCCACCGTAGCCCTCCGACAGTAATTCCACACCCAGATTAGCTGTCATCCGATACCAAGCCTTGCTTCCAGCCCCCACCCAGACACCAAAATGAGTGATGGCCCAACATTGGCCTGCACGTACTACTTTCATCTGGCTCACATACCACTGTGGACCGATTCATTTATCTGAACGTAACTTCCAGACCAGTAACTCTTGATGCTTGATGAGCCATTTTTTTGTTCTGCATGACATAACTATACAGGGTTTTCCAAAAGTAGTTAGGCCAATATTGACCAAAATAAAAATATCACTCAAGCATTATGCATTTGGCTGATATTTGATTCATTTCCCACATGCTGCGAAATACCCTAATCATGGCAATTTACAGCTGTGCCACCTTTGGTTGCCATCGCTGTAACTGTGTTTATAAACTCTACCATATTTGACCAGGATGTATCTCTGGACAGTCTCTCTTAATCTTCTCTACTTAAGCAATCCTTTTATTTCTTCCTAAGAGTCAACTGCATATCAATCTTAAGGAATCTTAATCCTAAGGACTTCAGAATGCCAACACTGTAGCGCGTTTTCTGCTTTGGCACCAATGGTTTTAGAAAATTTGGGTGCGTTCAGATGACAAAGGACAGGTTAAGTTCGAGGTGGACAGGTAGGTAAATGTGTAAAGACCTTTGTGTAGAGCTTCCTGACAAACCGTTTGGTACCCTCCAACATCAGCATTGATCATCACAAGGTGCACTAACAGAACTAATACTACCCCTGGCACAAAATATAGTAAAAGATATGACACAAAACAACTAGCTGAAAATTCTGGCTTTATGAAGCACCTAAAACAAATACAATGAAGTATTAATTATGTAGAAGCATAAGGTTCACCTTTTAATTTGTATTTGATGCATGGCAAAAGTCTAACAATGCAGTTTAATACAGTTAAAAGGGAGTGCTTACAGACCGTAGCAAGGTTTCTTTTGGATTTGGCTAATTGATAGAAAACATTCTTTTATCTGTCTTGACCTTTCACAGTTGACAAAACGTCACCTTTCCCAAATGTAAAATAGTATTAAAAGTACAATAATTGTAGACAACTAAAATGAAGACCAACATGCAGTCAGGTCAAAGTATTTTGAGCAGGTCTAAATCCTATATTTCCTCTGCAGGAAAGGACCCTCTCCAGTCTTCTAGATTCACTGGCTCATGCCACCATGCAGGCGCTTAATTTGTATCTAAATCGGTCTGGCCAACAAACTCATTTCGGCAGAGGCAGCCATGAGCCGGACCTTGTGAAAGTACTTAATGAAGCCTCTCTCACTCTGTGAGCCCCTGTCAATCTTTGCCTGTCCCATGCTGCTTGGTCATTCCAGTCAATCCCTCAACAGCACCACTCACCCCCATTATCCAATCGTAGTGTGTACCGAGAATATCCCCTACATAAGTGACACATGCCATCAGCTGCTTTTGCTGCTCTGATGAGATCATTTTGGCATTCAGGAAAATCACTTTTAAAGGCTCAGGGTGTTAAACGGGGTAAATGCATTTGTGTCAGCTGGAACTTGCTTCGTGTTTTCATTGCTCTGTGTTTATGCTCCTTCATTTGCTGTATAATCTTAAATGTGTTTTTTTTTTACAGATTCGTACATGGTGAATACACAGTGGAGGTGGCCATCAATGACTACCTGGACATCTATTGTCCACATTATGAGACGCCACTCCCACAAGAGCGCATGGAGCGTTACATCCTCTACATGGTTAGCTATGACAGCTATATCACCTGTAATCACCTCATCAGAGGCTTCAAGCGATGGGAGTGCAACCGGCCCCTGAGCCCTAGTGGGCCGCTGAAGTTCTCTGAGAAGTTCCAACTTTTCACTCCCTTCTCGTTGGGCTTTGAGTTCCGCCCAGGACACGAGTACTATTATATCTGTAAGTAACTCTCTTTACCCTATCACACACTTCATCCAGATCTCAAGTCCAGGTGTCCCAACCCCCTGGGGCTACTTCCCATGCTTAATTGATAACTCTCAGCTTGCAGGAACCAGGGTCCAAAGGGCAAAGTAGAGGGTCCTCTATTACATTCACAAGTTTCACAATGTGTAGTAATCAATAACATGTGGCACTATGATCCATACATGTTCTATTTGTTACTATGACAGACATTTTGAGATCCAGTCTCAAATGATTACAAAATTAATTGTAAATCCTTATGAGCCATGAATATTAATTAGTGTTAATTATTATTTTCGGAGGCACTTCACTTTCAAATCACATTTCTATCATGCATTGTACTTGTTGTCAGAGTTCATCATTATAACATCAGAACCCATCATTGCTCTTTACTCTATAATTTCGTTTGTTGTGGCTTGTTTGATGCTCTTTTATGAAGGACAATTTAAAGCATGGAGTGAGCCACACAAACAGTGAGAGTTTAAATAACAGGCTTTGCGCAATAGTTTTATTTAGATTATGTGTCCGTGTCCTTCATCAGCTACTGTTTCATCCCATCAAACAATATACTGCAGTGCTTACTTTGTTCCATCTGTAATTCCTAATAATGTTTTTGGATGACCTGGGGCAGAAAGTTAATTTTCAACCTGAGTGTCCATTTGTCTGCATTTACCTGACCTTCCTCTTATACTCCATTCCAGTTGCATCCTGATACACTCATTCTCTCTTTGATAAAAATGTCAATTTGTCAAATGCTACATACACCATTAGCTCCACACTTAGCAGAACGGGGCATGATGGGCGCAAAACCAGTTATGGACCCAGTCATGCGGAACACTCTCCGAATTATGCTTATTGGAGAAATCATATTTAGTGGTTGGGGAGGTTCCTGATGGGAGTAATTGCATTTCCAGTAGCCAGAGTTGGCTGTCATTACCATTTTTTGGACAGAAACAGCTAAAAGCTATTAACCTCGGGGGTATGTGGCACCAGACACTGCTCAGAGTTGATGCTTCGTCCTCCAGGTGCCCCATGCTCATCGTGCCAAGGTTACAACAGGCACGCCCCTCTGCCTGATGCATCCTCAACCCACAATCTCTCAGGGTGCATGAAGGGGAAGAATTTGCTAGGGTGAATCTGTCCCTGTTTTGCTAATGGCCCAGGCGAAAGGTGTCCTTTGGCCTGATAAAAAGGGCTCCCGCTGGGCCCAGTCAAAAAGGAAAGGCTCAGGGCAGCATGCCCGATGCATTAATGAGGCAATTTCAGTTCTTTTTTTTTTTTTGTTTCCTCTCCCTTTACACTTCCACTTTTCTCTCCCGTTCGTGTGTTTGTTCCAACCTAAGAGAATTTAAGAGATAAGTGAAGTTCATGGGGAAAAAAACCTGAATATTGTATTTATATATTTTAAATTAAATCAGCTCATTAAATTGAATAGTCCGATTCCTTTTTGCCTCCTCTCTTTTTGCTGCCTATCCTGCGCCACTAAAGAGCCACTTTTTGGACACTTAGTTTAGACGGAGATAAGGCACGACCTGGGGCTCTGCTGGAACCAACAGAAATAACGCAGTATGTGCCATGACACTTGATTCTGAAAGCAGCTTTGTACAAATGGCTCATTTGAGGACTAAAAGCACATTTGTTATAATCACTGGTCATGCAGTCATTTGTTATTGCTCGTCGCCATCTGTTGTCCTTAATAACTGAATGGCATCTGAGCTGTAAATGCACATCCTTTATTGCCTCATGCAAACGGGAAAGCCTGGGTTCAGAGACTGCTCTGAAATAGCCAAACTACCATTCCCTTTTTCATCTCAAACCAAGTAATGGCCTTACATTAAAACCACTTACTTTTCTGACGGCTTTATGAGAAGCCTAATACATAGTGTTGAATACACTTCAGCTTTATGCAGTGCATATACTACACACAGACCACTTAACAGCAAATAGCAAGACACTTGTATGGTAAAGCCGTATAGGGCATGTCAGGTTCAGATGCACCTCAAGGCCACAAAGCTGTATGTTTCACCACATATGGTCCATATTTTACTGCTTATTATCTTCCCAGTGACGGAAAGCTATTTTGGTGGGGGGAAAACTAGTGGGCATTACAAAAATTGCCCCCTACCCCAACCAGTAAGGCTTTACAGAACTCATTTCCCTCCACGGGATGTTGTCAGTCCTGGAAAGAGGAGAGGCAGGAGGTGGAGAGGGCAAACAACAAAAGAAGAAAGAAAGAATAGAAGGTTCAAAGTTTTGCATTCAGCCGCAGGTGATTCTTCTGTGTGTCCTGAGCTGTTTTTAATGCCCCTCTGCTTGCCGCTCAGTCCCGGGGCCGGGTTTTGTGTGCCCTTTGTCCCTGACAGCAGTCTGGTTAGGGAAGCACTTATGCTGCCTATTCAGCAGGCTCTCCACCCTCTTTCCCGCTCAGAGAAGTGTTTGGCTACTACCAATATTGTAGCTATCAAGGCCCCCGGGGTTATGGGGCAAAAAGGGCTGCCTGAGAGAAATAGGGAGCAGGGGAAAGGGGCTTAGGCTGGTTATCCTTAAACAAAAGAACATGTCCATCACCCCAGGACTGCGCCCAGCCTAAGTGACCGAGAACACAAATGGCAACTGTGGCAGCCTCACAAAGCTATGTGCATTTAGCAAATAGACATTTAGATATGCACACCCTCACCCATAACACATAACGCCTCTCACTATAAAAACATGCATTCTGTGCATTGTTTCTTTATTCGCTACTGGCCTTTGTGTTTAGCAAACTAAGTAACTAAAGCATTTCCAAAATATTTTCTATACTAAGCAAATTTGCTATACAATGCAAAAGGAAACTGTAAATCTGTTCAGGAATGTTTCAACTGTTTCAACTGCAATTGTGCAAATAATAATCAGGATTTGCATACTCAAAACAGCATCAGATAACAGTGAATTTATATGTCTACTTTTCACACTTTAGTGACAAATGAAGTTTGTCTTTCTATCATTGTGTGGATTTTCCACTGACATAATATTACTGAGGTTAATAATAATAATGTGTTTTATCAAATAAAAAAAAGGTTTCCTCATAAGGATACCCTAATTATATCCACAGCGTAAAAAATGTCTTTCTATCCTTGGGAGGCCATTTGGTCCCACAACGCCACATTAACCTGACGTTCTGAGTGACTGGCGTTCAGTTGGATTTAGCTGCATGGGTTATAAGGTTCAACACACTGTGCTGTCCACCAGCTGTGTTTGGCCATCACTTGAAACTCTGTTTTAAACCAGTTTACTACAAAATATCTATTGTGTATATATATAATAAGATTTTTTTCCTATTTACATTTACTAACCACAGATTCAAAGTAAACACTAAATCATATCAACTAGCCCTATTAGGGCTATTAAATATTGTATGGCTTTGATTTCTGTCCCTTTTACAGGGCTGTAAATTAAGGCTTATTTTTAGTGCCCTTTATGCTGTTTTCTTTCACCACTGCCAACTCTGTGTCAGTTTACTTACGAACACCTGTTGCAGCACAATGCGGCAGCATTTTTTAGTAGAGTGACTAGAGTTCTTTTCCCATGAGAACAGCAGGAATTAAGGAAATATTTATTATGGAATAAGACCTACGTTTTTGCACCTTTTTGTAGTCATTTTTATTCTTAAAATGTTAACATATTACTAGATGAAAGACTAAAAAGTCTAATTGAGCTCAATCTGACCTTTTGTATGTATCTGCCACTGATGTTATCATTAGAGGTTCATGGAGTGCAAGTATACTGCTCACAAAAATTTGGGGATATTTCAAAATGAAATGCAATATCCAAATAATGAAATATCGCCAAATTATTGCGAGCAGTGTATTTTACACTAAGCCATATGGTGTGCGTGTGCGAGACAGAAAGCATGACTGCAACCACAAGCATCGCCAGACAAGTGGTGAAGATTTGTTCTTTACACTTGAGTAACGAAGCAGGCGGTTCGATGGTTAGCAAGATGACCTGTTTTGGATTGCTATGCTTGTTTCATTAGGGTTTCATCCTTGTTGGTAAATATTTTTGGCAAGTACTTTATTTTTAATTAAATATTAATGGTCATTTTTGTACTGTAGAGTAGTCATTTATTTATGGGATAATTCACAGCATAAACTGCTATCTCATTCTGTTTTTCCACAGCCTCCCCACACCCAAACCTTGCTGGGAAGCCTTGCTTGAAACTAAGAGTGTATGTCAAACCCACAAGTGAGTATACCCATGATTCTATAAGGCCTTGCTGCTGTCTGGTTGTTATCTGTCCAACAGTGTTATTTATGCTTCAGATAGGGTGACAAGAATGAGTATCAGAAATCTGTTGAAACATACATCCAAATCTTTGAGTTCAGCATAGTTTAGGATAGTTTAGGCCCTTGAGAAAGGCCATACTGTAGCAGAGGCACCCAGATTAAGCTCTCTAATCAACAAAATCTATGGAGATTTACTTTGATTTATAGGTTTAAGCCCATTTCCCAGGCCATTTATATAAAAGCATATCATCTTCATTCCAGACCCTCACTCTTCAGGTTTTATGGTCTGACCTTTTAGGCTCACAGTCTTAACTCCACAGAGATAATGGCGTACCTCAGGGCAATTTTGGTAGGAAGCTATTCATCTGACAAGGGCCAGATAGCGATCAGAAAGCTCTGACCTGCTATGAATTATTGCACTAAGGAATAAATGAAGACCGGCCAGGTCTCTGTGTCTCTTCTGCGTATATCTTCCAGAAAGAGCTGACACTGGTATGTTTAGACCTGGCTAGGCACGCTATGAGGCGACACTCTTTTCTCAAGGTGTCTAGCACCGAGTGCGCAGAAAACACACACGCGAAGACAGGCTTTAATAAACAGAGCAGCCTGTAGCATTTAGCACCTTCGGACCTGGGTTACATCAACAAGAGTTTGAAGTTAAGAAGTGGTCTGGAATCGGACAAGGGCTTAGCAAGGCAACTTTGAAATGAGCCAGGGTGACAGCAGAGTGAGCAACGGCACGACAGGTATTTATACAAGGCCCCACAGAAGATGAGGGAATGCATTAAACGCTGCTGAGCATTGAAGAGTTTGTCAATATTTGCACTGCTGTTATTTGAAAGCGTTATTTCCCAGAGTCATGCTTTTAGGGCACGTTATAAATTTGGAAATGAAGCTGCTGTGGGAGCAGCAGCCCATTAGTCTGATGTAATTGCTAACAAACAGACTTGTTCTGTTAGATCATCAGTTCCAAAGAGGAGTTAAAGACAATTACATGCAAATTAAAATGATCCTTTTCTCACACCCCCATTTATCTGCTTACAAGAGTTCTCGCTGCCTCCCTACCTGAATAAATTCATGTACAGTGAGTTTCAAAACATTTAAAAATGCATGTCTTTTAAAATGCATAGGCAACATAACAAGTGCTTTTTCACTGCGAATAAGCCAGGAGTTTTGAATTGATGAGAAAATCGGTTAGTGACTTTTCTACTTTATTTCCCGTTTGGATTCAGAGCTGTGTGTGAGTCTTCTTGAATTCAATTTCCACACAGAGTGGGTAGTCTCACATCATCTCTGAAAGCGCTGCATTCATATGTCCATATCTGCAATTGAGAGGAAATATTAGAAGAATCGAGGCCTGTTGGTAAAGCGCTTTATTACCTGGCCTTTTCACCAGCTCAGCTCTGACCATTATCATAATACCTTGACCTAAGTCTGGTATGCTTCTGTTTATTTTCATGCTCACTACCAGGCCCATACCTAATCTAACTGCAGAGATCAGGGTTAATCTCAGCACCAGGCCCAATTTTAATTCTCCAGCAATGGGGCTTTAAGACACAGCTTGAAAAGATGTGCCAGATTAGATGACGGGCAACATTTTAGTTTTACATTTTGGTATGAATAGCGCCAGGTGAACTTTCTGAATGTACAGAATTGTTTGGTGCCATGAAAAATTTATGAGACAAGGTTTATATGCTGTAAAATGATGCTGACATATTTAGCATTCAGGAAAATGTAGAACCTATTCAAGTTACATGCACTGTTGGGCCCTGCTGTAGTTACAAACATTAGGCTAGTGAAGTGTCATATCCAATCATCACATGATCAAGAAATGATTTTAGTCCCTTTAGCATTAAACGAACATTTTTATTGCATTGCATTGCAAATCATAAACTCAGCTTAACAATTTAAGTGAAAAGTTGACTCCTTGAAAAACATACATACATTAAGAATGTATTAGTATTTGTTATGTTTTCCCTTTGCAGTAATGAAAGGACGGCAAATGTCTGTGCAGTCCGATGTACCAATAATGATTTCACACTATTTTAAAGAGCAGTTTGTCTTCAATTTGTCTCCATAAATGTCTGATGCTGCATTGGTCAGTAGGACATACTGATAGATTTGTGAAATTGTATTAATTTTATTCAAAGATTAATTTTTGTTTTAAAATAGTATGATAACTATATACACCTAATAAAAAAAAAGAACTACAACATGCTTTTCAATAGTAGTGTCACCAAATGTGCATGTGCTGATCGTAGCACTCATATGGAAGAATCATATTAACCACACATTGTATATCTGTCTTTAAAAAAAAAAAAAAAGTATATTGATGGTGTGCTAACACAACCAGGTGTGTGCAGTCTGTTATGCAGGAAATAATTGGCTTAAATTGCCGTCCTGTAATTGAAGGAGCTATGTAATTTTGAAGTACAACATAAACAAATATTTTAATTAGAGAAAATTAGAGTTCTCTAGAGGATCAGCTTATATAAACAGTGTATCAACTGAACAGACTTTACAGTTTTTTCAGTAGTAGTTACTAAAAAGTAGTATTGTTACCAGAATTTAGGAATAAAATTGTTTTAAGGCTGTTTTAATATACATAATATAAATCATGATTTTTATGTTCTGTTTCAATTAATCTTTCTGTTTTTATTCATCTTTTTTATGGTGTGTGTCAAAAATACAGAAAACTTGCAAGGATGGTCTGCACTTAAAATAAAAAATAATTAAATTACAACCCAACCCAGAAAGTGGGGACAGTATGAAACATGATAAATAATAAAATGCAATTACATTTATTTCATTATAGAATATGAACCCAAGATATTTCATGTTTTTTTTCTGGTCAGCTTTATTTTTTTTTTCCTTTCTTGTTTGTTAATATACATGATTATAGATTCTTGCCTGGCATCTACCTCTCTGGCCTTGGAGGCATCTGGGATGGACCATTACACAGTGGAAATGTGTATTGTGGTTTAGCAGTGACACTGAGCTGTGTCTGATCCCCTTATACCAGCTTAACACTCACTAACACCACCGCTACCTCAGTATCACTGCAGTGCTGAGTATGATCCACCACTCAAATAGGACCTGATCTGTGGGTGTCCTGACCATTGACGAACAGGGCAAAAGGAGACTCACAAAGCATGTAGAGAAACAGATGGGCTACAGACTGTAATTATTGAACTACAAAGTGCTTCTATATGGTAAACTGAGGCTGATATAATGGGAAGTGAGTCTAGAACAAAGGATGGTGTGCAGTCAGGACCTTCTAACCAACAATATAATGTGATATATATATATATATATATGTGAAATATATTTTAACAAGTGTGCCATAAAGTAAAATCAAAGACATAATCCAATGCAAAATGCTACTCTCTATTATCTTGGTTACTATGTAATGTATATTTATTTTCACGTTGTTGTTGTTGTTACATATGAATACTGCAGCTACATTGTGAATGGTTGTTTTTTTTTCTCTCCCTCTACAGATGACTCAGTGTACGAGTCCCCAGAGCCGTTTCTGACAGATGACACCAACAGTGGTCACTTTCTGTCTCCTTGTCTCTTTCCGCTGTTGCTTGTGCTTCTCACACTCTTCAGCTCCTAGCACTGCGACAGAGCATACACACCCATATACACCCAGTCAAGCATCTAGCATGCAGCTAAGCAACGCTGCTCCTCCCCAAACAAAACCCCCCTAATTCCCCACAAATCATACTTTCATTGCCGAGCAGAGTTTCATACCACCACTCTTGAGCATTGCACCTTCATAACACCATCCTCATCGTAAAAGGACTCGAAAAGGCCATTTTGGGGAAAAAAATTGCCGCTCTCTATTGTGCACTATGTGAAGATGGCTATCCGTGTATCCAGAGTGATTGTGCTCGCGAGCATTTCAGCCCTTCTGTGTTTGTCTCTGTGCTTTTCTACCACTGTACCCTGAGTAAAAACCAAGCCACCATCAGTGCTGTGGATATTGTAGTACTCATAAGTCAGAGAAAGTGCATTTTGCAGGGCATGTGTACTTCTCTCTGAGCAATCCCCAGCACCTTTTCTGAAAAAATATAAACAATGTAGTAAAGAGTCTTTTCTGTAAATCTGCCAAAGACATTTGTTTTTTTACTTTCTACAGGGAAGAGGGTTTAAAAGTGTTGGCTTGGTTCAAAATCATATGCAGCCACACAATCCTAGGAAGGGAAGTGCATAATGGATGAACGTACAGTTTTTTTATTATGATCTTTTTTGCCGTACTAAAAAGAATGTGCTGTAGATTTCAAAGTAATAATACCAGTTACAAATGGCCTTTTTAATTACTGGTGCTCAGTCAGAAAGTAAATCAGTCACGAAGCTACAGTGCCAAGTGGTAGGGGGGAGCATGCCGTTTGGTGAAGTGTTAGTGTGTTTCAGGTCTTTCTCTATCGTCTCTGCCGCTTTTCTCTCTTTATCTAGCTCTCTCACACTTTCTCTAACTGTGTCTCCCAATTTCTGAATGTGATGCTTTTTCTACGTGATGAGCCGTTCCACATCAATCTCCTGTAACTGCACTACCCACACCCCACGCACTTTGCTGAGTCCTGAACAGGCTGTTCACTGTGAGAGTGCAGACTCCAGGCCTAAAGGACTAAAGGAGCATGAGACAGCAAATAAAGGCCTTAAAGTATCAGCAGTGGGGAGTTATTAATTCAAGTAGCACTTCTGCTCTAGTGGACGCTTTCATTCTTAAAGAAAAGAACATGAAGTAATGTGGGATTATATGTGTGGGTGAATTATTTTGTGACTAAAAATTGTTATTAAAAGAAAAAAAGATTTTCATGAAGAGCTGGCATTGTAAACAGGCAAGAGTGAAAAACGAACATTTTTCAAAATGTTATTTGGAACTTTTATATTTTACTTTATTCCATGTTATTTTTTACATTTCTTTTCCAAAAAAAAAGCAGCAGACATTATTCATACGTGAAATGAAGCTATAATGTAGAACCCTCAATTGAATAGAGCAATGATGGTACTTCAGTCAGACAAGTCTAGAGATGTTTGCTGTTGTTGTTGTCGTTCCCTGCTTGTATCACATACTGGTACATGTAGTCCTGTAATGACTTTTACGTTGATGTTTCAAGTACAAAACCTTTCATGGTGTTTTTATCAGATCATTTTTATTTGGTAATCATGTGGATAATACATTTTGCATTCCTAAATGTTCCAGTGTTTTGGAAGAGGAAAGCTACAGGAAAATATTGAAAAAATTTAAATAAAGCTTTTTGTCTATAGTTGATTCTTTTTTGTTGATACAGTAGGTCATCTGGATGGGGAGGGTCTTGACGTATATACCCAGAGATCATCTTCTCACCATTAAAAGTGCGGCCCATCTCGGTCATCTAAGATGCCAGTAATGTAGCAGGAGTGGCACGTACCTTTGTGTGGACATGCTGTTGCTTCCACAAGAAGTCAGAGACAAATGCTAGCTTATGACCCTCCCCCATCGGTGGAGTGCCTCCATACAACTCGCAGGTTGCTGAATGTTCTAATGTTTTTTAAATAATAAACTACAAGAAAATGTGGTGGAAAATAAAATAAAGCTGTTTGACTACAGATCTGTATTAGGGGATGTGTTTGTGGTAAATGTGTGAGGAATTCATGACGTTAAACTGATGTAAATAATATTTGATATATGAATAAAATGATAGAACTTAGAGATTTTACAGAAATGACAGAACATATGTTACATATGCTCAGGTGGTGCAGTAGGACATATAGGAGAATTTGTGGGAAAGTGGGTTGAAATAGATATGTTAATAGATATGCAGAGAAAGTATCCACACTTATGATTTGTGACTGTGCAAGTACATTTTATGGGCTGTCTATTCAGACTATGTAAATTACATGCAAGCAGTTCAGGCGCAGAGGCTGTTGGCTGCTCACATGACTTCTGGCAAAGTGTCACCTTGCAAAATAGGCTTGACCAATGTGAGACTAGGGAAAATCCCTGAATTGTGATGCAGCTAAAAATTAAGTGACTTTGCATTTAAGTCACCTCTAGGTTTGGTAATTCTAGTTTCATTCTTTATTATTTTTGTTCTTCTTCTATATATATATATTAATATTAAATGGAATCTTTATTCATACTTAAAAGTTTTAATCTAGCTTGCCTGTCAACCTGCCTGAATGAATGTCCTTTCATTTGCACCGATTAAATAAAGACTGCCATCTGTGCACAATTTCATTATTAAATCTTTTCATAAAGTGCATATAGCTGGTTGCTTTTCACTGTTTCTTAGGCTTTAAAATGGAATATTTTGGCTCTGCACTAAACAAACTTAGTATATTACCCAATAAAGCATTTTAGCCAGGAATCTTTGGTCCAGATGGGACATGTTTTAAATAAAAATAGAGCTTTGATTCCAAGTCATATAGCACACACTACTCTCCTTCATACGATGTATAAATCTGAACAAAATCTATTTACAATGCTCTACCTTTGAAAATGTCATATTTATGGGACCCGGAAACCAGATATGCTGGACAAATTCTTGGATTTTAAAACCTGTATTGCCTGTATACACACAACTGCATTTACAGACATGTTTGAATCCTTGGTGTTTTGCCATCCAGCAGGCAGAGGATAAGGTAGTAGGTGCATGCGAGCAGCTCTTATTTGAGATGATGGCAGAAAATGGTAACTGATAGCCCTGAATGCCATGTGGGATTCATGCAGAGATGGCAACCGCCAGGCATGGGAGTCGGATATTGCAGCAATACAATCATTTTAAAGAGTCTTTGGGTGTTTACCCTGCAATTGTGGTCATTTTCTTTGTTCCTGTAGATAAGACAAAATGCTGCCAGATATTGCTCTGATAAATGTGTTACTCTAGCATAGTGGTTCTCAACTTGTGGGTCATGACCCCAAAGTGGATCTCCTTCAAAAAGGTAAACTTTTGTTTTTAGGAGTTTATAGAGCTTTTCATGTTGAAAGGCACCTGCTTTTTAAACACTTAAATCTTAAGCCTAAGGCCTGTTACTGTTAATCCAACATTAGACTAAGAAAATTGCAGAATTAAACTACAGTTTATGAAATGTTCTTCTTACATTAAGATGAAAAGACCACAGTGTGGATTGTGTAGCAGCTTATTAGCAAGTAAATTCATAATGCTGTCAAATCTTGTACATCACATCAATAAAGTACCAATGCAGTTTTTTTGTACCAAGCAGTGTTTTATGAATTGTCAAGCAGATACAAATTGATCTTCTTCTTCTGCTCTTATTATTATTATAGAGTTTAACCCTACCTTTATCAGTTAGATGGGGGCTTTCCCTGGATGATGAGCTAGTCCATCACAGTACTGGATAAGGTAGCTGTTGTAGTTGGGAATGATCCCCTTCTTCTTTCACAGTCACCACCGGAATTAGCGTACAGGTCACAGTGATGGAGGGCTATCATCTTAGACAGCTGTTCTCAGCAAACACATAAATAATAGTAATAATAATAATAATAATTATTATTATTATTATAATAATAATAAAAAATCTGAAAATCAGACCGTGGTTAGACAGCTGTGTGGCACCGATACTACTTAAAGCTATATGCTTAAAACCTTTTTTTCTTCGTACAGTTAATTTTTTTTGATGGCATTCTATCACTATATTTTTTGTAATTTAAAATGAAAAGTATTCAAATCTCATTTGGGTCTAGAACAATACAACATAAACTACATATGTGGGTTCTGAGGCTAGAATAGTTGAACCACTGCTCGATCACTTAAATTTGGACTCTAAGCAACCACAGACTTCAATAATGCCTTCATAATCCTACTTAGATCTTCTTAATGTCTGTGGCTACTGCCTTTTTCTGTCCTATAAATGCCTTAATCGACTGACACTGATACTGAGCCAAAAGGTCCATTGTGTAGATGCAGCTGATACTATAAGAAAAGGAAAGTGAATGACTACTCTGAGTTACACACAAACAAAACCACTCTCTTCTGATCATGATGAAGTACCACTCCATCTCATCAACTTATAGTATCAGAGCATTTGGCAGATCAAATATGAATTGATTGGTATTCTAGGCTTTCCCTCTATTGCCTTTTCATCTCAGGCAACTTGACTTGAATAGTGCCAGTGCTGCTGTAGTGCCACTCCACTGGCCCCTTGTGAGATAACAAAGCTCAGCTTGACCTTTGCGCAATCAAAAAGCCACACAGCTGAGGCTCTATCAATGTCCCAGTGTGGGGCACATGTTCCCTAATGCTGGAGATTGCACCCCAGACACCATCTAACAGGATAAAGCAAGTCTACTATCATGGTTCACCCTTAGCAAATTATGACCAGCAATCTCAAACCATCTGAGTACCGGCTCATACATCATCAGCGACAGTAATAACCTGCTTTCCGGCCAACCTGACCATTGTAGCCACCAGTCTCTGTCGTAATAAATGTGACAATGGAATCTAATAGATAAGTAACAAAATGGTAGTATGATGTAGAAAAGCCAGACGTCATTGTATTCTCTAATTGTTTACATTTCACTACATAATTAGGTATAATGAGAGAATTGAGAGGCACTGGATTGGTGTTCTCTGTTATTTCACACTCACTGCCAATAGATTTATGATACAAAGCATACAAGCATAGCATTTCCGTAGTCAAGCAGTGTCTTCATTAGATACACCTTGCTGGCACAGGAACAGCTCATTTGCAGCATACATTCTATAAGGTGCTGAAAATATTCCTCAGAGTTTTCCATCCATATTGACATCACAGCCTCACTGTGAAACTAAGGGGTCTATGACTGTGACTATGACTACAGCAAAATGTTCAAGGTGATATGAGCTTTGTGACATGGCAAGAAGAGTCTCATCAGACTAGGCAACGTTTTTTCCAGATTTTGGAATTTTGGTAAGGCCATGTGAATTGTAGTCGCAGTTGCATGGTCTGAGTAGCCCACCTGATTCAAGGTTGAACATGCTATGCATTCAGAGATGCTATTCTGCATAACTTGGTTGTAACAAGGGGTTATTTGAATTACTGTTGCCCTTCCATCAGCTCAAACCAGTCAGGACATTTTCCTCTGACATAAACAACTCAATTCCAACATTTTTGACCTTTTTAACATCTTTTAAGACATTTTTTAAATAAATTTTTATTTTCTCTGTAAACACTAGAGATGGCTGTGCATGAAAAACCAATATATTAGTTTCTGAAATATTCAGACTAGGACATCCAGCATCCATAGCCATGCCACATTTAAAGTCACTTAAAACACCATTCTTCCCCTTTCTCAACTTCCACAAGTCATATTGACAATATGTACATGCTTTAATGCATGAGTTTCTGTCATGTGATTGACTCATTTGATTTCTGCTTTATTTTTATACAGTTGAACACTATCATCTAATGAAGTGGCCAGTGACTGTATATAGCAATTCCCAATATGAAAAACTCACTACAAATAAAGTAATATGCTGTCACTCATATGTTGGGTGAATGTCCTTACACTAAGGGTACAATTATTTTGAAGATGGTAAAAAAATAAAATACACGGTATGATATATGTAAGAACCACTGTACTGAAGACTATTTTCATTTGTCTGTTACAAGAACACTGAGCAAAAACTATGTTCATGGAAGGATCACTACTCTCCAAAAAGTGTTTCTGCAGATCTCAATCTTACAAGAAGATCTAAATGTTCCACGATGCCTCTGAGACAAAGTTATGTGGGCTGATGAGATAATTTGAGCTTCTTGCCAAAAATGAAAAAAGAAAATGTGTGTTTTGAAATAGCTAAGGCAGAGATCAGGACTTAACCCAATTCATATGCTGTGGTTTGACCTGAAGAGAGTTGTTCATCCAAAAAACAAATAAGGGTCTATATTTTCTCTTCAGATTTCAGACAATCAATATTACTCCAACAAAACTTTACCAGTTATTAAAAATGAGGGTTCACATACCTTTTCAATACAGTACAAAGTATAGGTTCGATAAATGAAACAAGCTTAATAGCTTGAAAAAAAATGTTGTCTAAAAAGTGTTTAGATTTTATTTTAGACAGAATGTGTTTGTCTGCTATTATAACTTGAATGAAGATCAAACCACATTTTTCTCCCACCATCTCAAGCCCACAACATTATTTTAATTAGAATCTGTTAAATAAAGAACAATAAGAAATGTACATTTTAACTTTATTACCATTATTAATTAAACCATTTATGATAAACATTTACATCATTAGTGTAGTAATAGCAACTGTTAAGTCTTTTTAAGAAAACCTTATTTTGTTACCTTGTTAATATTTTTAAAAGTATTCAAAATAAATAAATGGTCCATGCTTAGAGTTGCAAGTATATAGCAAATATGACAAATTTGATCTAACCAGGATGCAGAAATACACCAAAGGGGAATTGCATAAGGTCCTAATAAAATAGATGTCTTACCTTAGCTGGCTTCTTCTTTAAATAGTACACTATAACGCCACTCCCAGTTAGCAAATCCCTACTATAATGTATGAGTTATTTTAGTACATATCCTGATATCCAGATATTAATAAGATATTATAATGAATGACTTCAGGAAAAAATATTTAAGTAGATTGAATTCTGATCTGAAGGTATCTGTACTTCAACTCACAGCCTCCACCTTCATTTTATTCCATAATTCATTAACGTAATGGTTGACTATTTAATATTGTACCATTTAGCACTTTCACGTGATTAAATCCTTGTTAACTCCACAGATAACAGGCAGGGAAGATTACAAATCAGAATATCCTGTACTGTGCTGTTCTGTAGTGTCCTGTCCTGTGCCATACATACTTTCACTGACTTCACGTTTTCCATACATTCCTAAGCAAAATATCATGATCATAAACTACAGATATTAAGGCTTTAAAGATATCCATGGCTATAAACGTTGCTATAAAAGTTTCAAATTTAGTTTGTGTGTAACATGGGTGCGATTATTTTCTATATGATTCAAATCTGACCAGGCCAGGCCAGTTACACTTTAGCAAATGTATTTTCAGCTATGGGAAGTACTGTATATTTATTTTTTTCAGCTCAAATTGTGATTCATCAGATCACATAATCAAAAGTTTCCTATTCTGCCATAAATTTAATTTTGTCTTTTCTCTAAGACAGCAATGACACAGCAAACAGAAAAGCTGCTATAGACAATCATCTGGGTTTTTTTTTTCAAAAGAGTTTTATATCTGTAGCCTTAAAGTCTGCTAATAAAAACCTTTTTCTGTCTTTGAGAACTGTGCATTTCAGCAGATGGCCATCTCAGTCTGAATATGCTTAGGGCCTTACAGATCTTTTTTTTTCTTGCAACACTGCCCATTGTTTTAAAGTTCTGACTGATAGTTGATAGTGAAAGGGGTAAGGATTTGCTGCACCCTTAGGGTTTTTCAGAACACTTACAGTTGTCCTGACTGAGAGGTTTCTGACAGCAACCCCTGCATGATATTTGCTTTATTTGGAGCAGATTTTCTCACTCATTTGCCTTGGCACTCACACGACTGAATATTGTAGCTCTTCAACTTTAAATACCTGTCACTCCTGGTTTAGTGTAATGTTTGTTTGATTTGTTGTTTATACCATTAGAAGCTTAATATTTTGCTGTTTTGGTCCATTTTTCACCCAGGAGTGTATAGTGGAACAAGGTAGGGTTTTATTTGGAAGTTTTGACTTGGAGAAGGTGGAGCCTTACAGACCAAAAAATGGGTAAATGGAAAAAGAACACATTGATTAAATAGTGGATGCTTGGATGAAGACTATCACTGTATTAAGGCTTTTAGGAACTGTTCCAATTTTAAGTCAGAGAAAAATGTTCCAAAAGAAATTTTGCAAAGAGAAAAAGAATGTCTATACCGGTTGGAAATTAAATTAACAGGCAGATTGCCAAGCATATATTTGCTGCAGGGATTATATCATCTTTGATGATAATCTTTTAATCCCATGTCACAACAAGTGGACAGTAACTGGAACACCTCTGGTCTGTGTCATGTGACCATAATTCTAAAATTATCCCAGAGGGGCAGCAGAGACAGCAGCAGCAGCCTCTGAAAAAGTGGATTATGCATATTCATATTGGCATATTCCTTAAAATTCTCACACTATTCATATACACATACTATATACTTCTATCCATTATACTTATCACCCAAATAACCAGGAAACCACACAACTTCAGTTAACCACTTTGAACTTTATTCTTCTTAGTAAGGTTGCTGGTAATCCATACATCACCAGTGTTTTTTTGGTTTGCCAATGATATGAACCAGGGATGTTTATCAATAAAAACCGTCTCTACCATATATGAATAAACATATGTGTAAGTATATGTGTGTATGTGTAATGGGAATAAAAATAAATAGGCCAGTGTGAATATAAGTAATGTATTTGTTTGTTTTATTTTGCCAGATGCTCCTAAGTGGTTCCTCTGATGGTTGTCTGCGAAGGGAACTGGGTTTGTCATCATGTTATGCAGACCAGGAGTGCCCTTTTACAAGCACCTCTTCAGGGTGCATGCCCAGGATAGGTTCTGGAATCCACCAGGCAGGATTAGAATTCTGAAAAAAAAATATTCAATAGTAGGTTCCTGTTATGCAAGTATTGTTATGCAAGATGTTTTTTGGGAATGAGGTACATTATTCAGATACAGTTTAACTGTACAGAAAACATCTTGTCCATGTCATAATTTAATATAGCCCACATTTATTTAATAACACATTAATGTATGAAAATAATGAGACCAATTTACTACCAACATCTTTTGTGCAAATCCCAGACGTTAACATCACAATGTAGATAGTTTTGATTGGTTCAACAATAATTCTTGTTTGCTGGAGCAGTCTTCTTTCTCTCTCTTTCTCAAACATGGTGATAGGACTGTTTTCTTTATTAATGAAGACCATCTGTGGTTCAGAGCAAGAAAAGGTTGGGGAGATCGAGAGAAGTAAAAAGGAATCTCAGTATCTCACAAAAGAGAGTACAGACACCACATTTTTGTAACTTTTTAAAATATTTTTTCATGAGACGTTGAAAACATGACACTTTAATACAATGTAAAGTAGCAAGTATACAGCTTGTATACCAGTGCAAATTTGCAGTGCCCCCAAAATAACTCAATAACACACAGCCATTAATGTTCAAACCGCTGGAAAACAAATTTAAGTTAAAATGGCCAAATTGTGCCCAATTAGCCATTTTCCCTCCATGCTATAATGTGGTTATCAGTGTTACAAGGTTTATTACATTTAATGCTCTCACACTTTCACCTACTGGTCATTGGAAGTTTAAACATGACACTTCATATCAAAGAACTCTGATCTGAAAAAAGAATTGTTGCTCTACATAAAGATGTTATAGCCTCAGCTATAAGAAGACTGCCAAGACCCTGAAAATTTGAAGCAGCACAGTGGCCAAAACCATACAGCGATTTAACAGGACGGGTTCCACTCAGCACAGGCCTCATCATGGTCGATCAAAGAAGTTGAGTACACGTGCTCAGCATCATAATCAGGGATTTACTTTTGGAAATAGATGTAGGAGTGCTACCAGAATTGCTGCAGAGGTTAAAGGGATGGGGGGGGGGGTCAGCCTGTCAGTGCTCAGGTCATATGCTGCACACTGTATTAAATTGGTCTACTTAGCTGTCATCCCAGAAAGAAGCCTCTCCCAAAGAAGATGCACAAAAAAGCCAACAGTTTGCTGAAGACAAGTAGATTAAGGACATTGATTACTGGAACCATGTCCCGTGGTCTGATGAGACCAAGAATTGTTTCAGCGTGTGTGGCGGCAACCAGGTGAGGAGTACAAAAAAGTGTGTCTTGCCTACAGTCAAGCACGGTGGAGGGATTTTTATGGTTTGGGGCTGTATAAGTGTTGCTGGCTGCGGAAAGTGAAAGTTTATTAAGGGAACTATGAATGCCAACGTACCGTGACATACTGAAGCACTATTCCCTGATTATTAAAGATGTGGGACTAATTAGACCCTGGTTCTTGCCACAAAACTGCATTCTCTGATGCTCTATAAAAGGCTCTCCAAGACTACTTTTGAGTGATGTATCTCAGGGTGAGAGATCACTGACTGTGGGACATGTGTCTATGTTGCGCTCGAGGGCATTCTGCCCAGTTGACAGACTTTGAGAGCGCCAATATGTCATATTGTATCCAGGCTAGAGGCAGCCCAACAGGGTACTAGAGCCTGCTTCAATTGTACAGCTTTCCAGAATAAAATTTAGAATTGAGGTCATCTTTAGACACTTTAGACAGGCGAATTTTGCAGCAATACAACATTTCTATCTGGGAGCATAATTTTTTGTCAGTGAGTATATATAATCCCAAAAAAAAAAAAAAAAAAAGTTGTAAGTGTTTCTTACATTTATTTTACATTTTATTTCATTCATTCTTTTTTGTCAGTGAGTTTACTTAATAGAAACAGACATATGGTGTGGTGATTTAAGAAAATACCATTTCAGTTTCTGCCTCCTTAAGTATCTGCCCCAGTATTAGTATATACTAGATTAAATAAGAAATAGAAATGCATCATAATCTGCATAATAATCTGCTTCATAATTTGATAGGCTGCTGTCTCCTTTGGGGAAGAGCCACTGGTTGTAGCATTGATGTATTCGTTGCTTCATTATGTAATCAATTTACAGGAAGAAAAGGGAATTAATCATGCTTAATGAAACCAATGCACACACCTAATTGGAGACAAGAGCAAATTCTGCGTTCAATATCCCAGACTATGAGTTTCTAAGCCAGTGCAGGGAAGCTTGTTCTCATTGCGTTATCCGCTCGTTAATGCACCGCATTAATCTTGTGTAACAATCCGTGCTAATGCATTTAGTATACTGAACATCTCAGTTCATCTAATCTCACTTCTTCAATTTATGGTACTATACAGCACCTATCTTAAATCATTAATTTTACCTTGGCCCAAAAGTTCAAACATAAATATTTTTTTTTTGTTTTTGCCTGAGTTTTAACTGATGAATTATATGTTTTACACACTGTCAACCTCTCTGTCATTGCTTTAATAATTGCTTCTTACTTTCACTGGTTTAGAAGAATACAAATATAATTTTCCCTGTAATAAAGACATGAGTATGTATTAATATAGTCAATATCTACTCAAGCATTAAAAACTGTTTTTTAGAAAATATTAGAAAAAAACACCCCACAATCCTAAACCAGGAATGTGAAAGGAAGACATTTACAGGTATATTAGAGTACAATGAAACTAGCAGATATATATCAGCAATCATATTTGGTAACATATAGGAAAGAGTATGTATTATTTCATTGATCATTTGGCATTGACCCTAACACTTGGGATAATAAATTAGATAACTTTTCTAGATTGTTATTTGTGCTACTTGCTGCAGCATATATACTGTTGATGGAAAATTTATGAACCCTAAACATCATCAGGTCCTAAGAGTAATAAAGCAAAGTCAATTAAACAAATCTGTATCTGGAACATTATAAATATGTGTGTGTGTGTGTGTGTGTGTGTGTGTGTGTGTGTGTGTGTGTGTGTGTGTGTGTGACTGTCAATCATATGTGAACCTCTAGAATTAGCAGTTAATTTGTTGAACTTAAAGTCTAAACTAGAAAAAGAGCAGTATCAGTTTATCTCTGATAAAGTCTGATACTAATCTGACTAATCTGTGAATCATGACATAGAAGGATTTCTGACAAGGAGATTTCTGAGGACCTCTTAAAAAATGTTGAAGCTCATTAGCCAGAAAATGTTAAAAAAGGGTTGGACTCCATCAAGTCAAAAGTCAGACAGAAATTCTAAGGCCACTGTAACTCTTCCCTTGAGTTGCTGACAGAGATCACATGGAGCAAGGCATGTCACATCCACAATGTTGCAAAAAACCCAGGGTAACTTCTAAGTAACCAAAGTCCTCTCCCACATTGGCTAATGTTAATGTTACCTAATCAAGCATCAAAGTAACACTGCACATCAGTAGAGTGCATTTCATGGCCCTCATTTCACTGATGCCCATACACAGTTTGAATGGACATGCCAAAATGCTATTATATGTTTTATGGACAAACCAAAATAGTACTTTCTGGTTTAAATGAAGCTTTATGCTTGAAAAAATAAAGACTCTGGATTCTAACTTAAGAACCATATCCCATACCATAAAATGACCTAAAGCACACAAGCCATTTTACCATAAAAGGTTAAGGAAAAACAGAGTTCATGTTTTGGAAAGTTGAAATGAAATGAATAGGACATGTGACGAAATCCACCAACATCCCCGAGTTGTGGCTGTTCTGTATGAATGAACTCACTAAAATTTATCCAAGCATGTTACAGACATTTCTTTTAGACCTTATTAAGCTGTGTTGTGGAGTTATAGATTGGCATATATATATATATATATATGTGTGTGTGTGTGTGTGTGTGTGTGTGTCATCTGTAAAAATATTACCTGACTGCCACAACTTTAGTACATTGTTTCTCAATTACACATTTATTTTATTTGATTATATTGTAAAAGTAAGTAGTTTTGAAAAGAACGAGTTAGACTTGAAGCTAGAGCTAAAACTATTCTAGCCGAAGAGGACCTCCAAGGCTGTTTTGATACAGACTCCTATCTAAGGGCATCACATACTTTCATGAAAGAATACAGTTTTCTTCTTTCAAAATGCAGACAGCCACAGTAGTCTGTAACATTGTTAAACTCATTAAACAAGTTGTTCAGAGTGTTACACATGTATGAACCTGCTGAAATTTATTCAGTTGCTGACATTACCATCGTTGTTCTTGTCAGGATAATGTGTGCTTGTAACAACTTGTTAGCCATATCATTCTACGTAGCTCTCCTCTGACACTTTTATCTTTCCACAGGAGGCTGATCAATTACAGCCTGTTGTGCTCCACCTATAAACCCCATCCTTTCTGTTTACTTCTTGTCAGGTTCACCCGTTGTTTCCCAGCTCCTGTTTCCTGGTTCCCGGTCCTGTTCCCCCTGTGCTCTTCGTCAGCTCGGTTTCTGTTTATTTGTGATGTTCAATGTCTGATGTGATCTGTTTTGGCTGGTGTATTGTCTTTAAGCCTGTTTAGCCTCTTATCTATCTCATCTCTATGTTAGTGCTGGCCGTTAGAGCCTCTGTTTGTATTAGCCTGCAGGACCTTTGCCTATTTAAATAAGTAGCTGTTGGGCAATGTGGGAAAGTAGAACTGAACTAGGAGAAAATGTGGTAAAATCAGAGAGGACCATTTGTACTATTGAGAGGTCTGATATTTCTCCAGAGGGAGTTCTGAATCTTTTTATGGATGGAAAATCAGCCTGTTAGCCTATTTATTCTTCCAGTGTTTTATCATATGACTCTACTTGTCTAGGGACCTCAAACTGAGGAACAAAGCAATTTTCCTTTCCATGCATTCTTATATTATACTCATATTCCCTCTATCCAGACAAGTAGCAAACTTGAATTCTTTCACATTTATTGGTCCATCACCCAAATGCTTCTATGTTACTCATTTAGTTTGCCTAATTTTTCTTTTAAATAATTCAATGTTAAATCAATTACATAAGCATTAAAAATGTGTTCCCTTCATGGCCTAAGAGTGTAAAGACTTATCATGTCCTTCATTTCAGGCTGTCCTCTGCAAATTGAGCCTGCTAATGGAGTTCCAGTCCAACTCATGTTTCTGTAATGTGCTGCTAATTGCTATTGTCAAATAGTTAAAAATTGATGACTGTTCATGAAAACCATTTGTATTTCTTTACTCTTTCAAAACCATCTTGTAGCTTGGTCAGCTGTATATTAAAAAGGTGGTGCATGTTTACCACAGCTGGTAGGAACAGGTCATTGGAAAGACATATTTTCCTTGCTTTAAAATCCATCTTGGGTGTGTAATTGCAGTGATTCTATTTTTCTTTTTTCTTACCAGCATGATCAGTATGTAATTGGATGTGAATTCGGGGATCTTGGCAGGTGAGTTCTTAGTTCTAATCCTAATTAATGGAGTTAGGAGTGAGCAAGGTTTACTAGGTCCCTCATTCTAAAGTATGATACACAATGTTATGTGCCCACATCTCTCATCCTGTGCCCTCTCACATTAACAACACAAACAATATAAAGCTGATTTAATAGCCTAATTTGTTGCAGGCACTTGAAGCATTAGTTTTTTCCTATCATAAATTTTCTGTCCTGCAATTTTGCCGAACTGTTTGAAGTGGTAATCCAGTCAGAATGTGACCACAACCAAAGTGTATGGCTTCAGGCAATCTATGGAAATTGCATGTGCTGTACATGAAGATGACTTTTCATTCCCTAGCAGACTGTTTTTTTAGTTCCCAAAAATCAAATCTCAATTCGCTCCAGTTGTGCTAAGTAGAGCCTATTGCTCTTACTACCATTCCATTGCTCTTACTACCACACCATTACTACCACTCTTACTACCAGGGATGAGTGTGCAAAGCACCAGCACGTGTGCACAAGAGCATAACTGAAATCCCCATCATCTCAGTTTTTCAATATACAAAGCTCAAATGTAAAAGTGAGTGTATGTGAGTGCAGAGGGGGATCAGTCAAAGTCATTTTTGTCCATCATGTTTTACAGTCTAATGAAAGCACCAGAGATTAAAAAGAAAGAAAAAAAACCACCTACCTCCCTCACAAGGCAACTTCAGGCTGATGAAGGGAATTAACGAACTGTGAACAGATCACGTTATAGGCTGATTGGTAACCTTGGTGAAAGACAAACCCACTGGTACATACTAAAACTGGGCAAGATGCTGTTTGCACAAGGAGAGGGCAAAAAGCGCTGGTGGTTGCATTTAAAAAGATAGGAGTGTGATTCCTGTTAAAAAGGAGGGGTAAGGTTAGAGGATTATGGAATGAAAGGAAAGTATGAGTAGAAATGATCAGGGATTACTGCAAAATTCTGCTTAAAGTGCATATGAGCTCAGCTATTCCCAGTTGCCTGAACCAATAAGCAAAATACTGTTATGGTGAAGCAGTGACAATTCTTGATTGAGTAGGTACCTGTTAAAGCAGTTATTTAGAACCATGCCAACAATAAACACAATCTCATTATTTCCTATTTACAATTCAATAAAAAAGAGGGATACTATAGTAAATATGGCATAGATTTGCTACTACTGTTCTGCTAATGAAGCTATAACATACAGTAAAAACAGCAATCAAATATTACTAAACTCTAAAATTACCTAATTAATTTCTGTATTAGTGTCATGAGGAAGATGCAGGGCATATATGAGGAAGATGCAGGGCATATATGCAGGTTTGTGCCACCTTTTGAAATCAGCAACCCTGGCCTGTGCTTACAACATGAATGTCATAGAATAAACATTTAACTCTTCTTGTACCATAGTGAATTCTGGGAACAGTATCTCACAAAAGGGAGTACACCCCTCACATTTGTGTAATGTACCTGTAACTATCTTTTCATGGGACAACACTAAAGATATGCCACTTTAATATAATGTATAACAGTGTAAATTTTCTTGCTCTTAAAATAACTAAACACACAGTCATTAATGTCTAAACCACTGGCAATAATAGTGAGTACATATGAGTACACTACTAAGTGAAAATGACCATATTGCGCCCAACGTGAATATTTTATGTGGCCACCATTATTTTCCAGCACTGCCTTAATTCTCTTGGGCATGGAGTTCACTAGAGCATCACAGGTTGCCACTGGGATCCTATTCCACTCACGGAGCTGGTGGATGTTAGAGACCTTGTACTCCTCCACAGATGCTCAATATTGTTTAGGTCTGGAGACATGTTTGACTCGCAGTTTTTTAGCATGGTTGTGTTATAATACTGCCCTGCAGCCCAGTTTCTGAAGGGAGGGGATCATGCTCTGCTTCAATATGTCAAAGTACATGTTGGCAGTTATTGTTCCAATAAACTGTGGCTCCGCACAGCCATCAGCACTCATGCAGCTCCAAACCATGATGTTCCCACCACCATGCTTGACTGTAGGCAAGATACACTTATCTTTGACACCATCTAAACCCAATAAGTTTAAGCAATAAGCAATAAGCAATAACATCAAATTCAACACACCTGCTCTCCATTCACACCTGAGACCTATTCAGTTTTGTTGCCAGCAGTTTAGACATTAATGGTTGTGTGTTGAGTTATTTTAAGGTCACAGCAAATGTACACTGTTATACAAGTTGTAAACTGCCTATTTTACATTGTATCAAAGATACATTGTATCTTCACTGTTGTCCAAGAAAAGTTATTATAAAATAGTTACAAAAACGTGTGGAGTGTACTCACTTTTGTGAGATACTGTATAAGCAAGAGTAAAACAGGATATTAGCAAGTGTAAAACAGGATATTAGCAAGGGTAAAACATGACTATTTGGGTGACAATGCTATGTAAAATGCTGTGCTGGCAGCAGAAGGCACACACACATACTTATACATTCACACACTACAAATAAGCTTGACACACATGTCTTGGAAGAAACTGGAGTATCCTGGGCAAACCCACATGGACACAGGGATGAAATCTAGACTCCAGAAAGAACACAGACTGTCCAACATGGGAGTGATCCCATGGTCTTCATGGTCCAATTTCCTATTGAAGATCTGACATGTGGTCTGTTACAATTAATGTTACCACTTACCACTTAGCCAAAACTGAAGTATACATTTTTACCAAATTATGATACTGTTTATAAAGTGAGAAAGAAAAGTATAAATCACTTTTAAAAACTGGAAGAAACTTCCACAAACATGTAATTATTGTTGACCACAGTGCCATGCTGTCAGTAGAAAATATTATTTTTCACCAGTAATTCTACATGATCGGGATAGCTGGTATCTTTACAGCATACAAGATACACATTTCAAAATGCGTGCTTATGTATGGAAAACATTGTTTGGCAATGGAAATACTGCAACAGCAACAAGTAAGAGCATTAAGAGTGATTATACTAACTATAGTGTATGACATGCTCAATTTGTCAAAGGTTTATTGATGGATTGATTATAGCAAGGTAAGTTTCAATGTCAGCTCCCATTCCATATCAAATCAATAGACTGCAGACATCCTGTCAGTAGAAAATCAAGGCATTGGACGTATTTTAATTTAGAAAATATTTCATGCACATCGAAATGAACACTTGCACACCAATATGGTGATGACACTATTTAATGCAAAACCAGCCTCTAATCTAAACTAAGGGGATCTATCATGGGAAAGGGGACATGTAGAAATGTCCCGGGTCTGTCAAGCACTATTGTGGTGCCACAGTGTCAGCCTCCAAAGGCAGCTCAGCAATAATGGCCCACAGATGTACAGGCTAGCCCTGAGCAAGGACAAGGTCAAACTTGAAACAGAACCCAATTAATTCTACAATCTGTCTTTCTTCCTTACTATTCCATTTCTACAGGGACAGATGAAAAGGTCAATTACACTTTGAAGCTGTGATTGAACACTGTCGGGAGAGCCAGGAAAGTTGGACCTGCTTTGTTGTTCTTGTATTCGGAAATTCGAAAACCATTCATTTTCCTCCTTGAAGTGCAACCCAAAAACTGTATAATGTGGATTTTAGTGGAATAGTAATGTTCTGTTACCTTATGCCACATGGCTCATCTTTTTCGTGCTTTCAGCATAGTTTAGGCTGAAATATATAAAATATAGAGGGATGTTAATTTATATTTTTAAGTGTTATTTTTCCAGACACTATGGGTGTTGTATCTGCTGGTTGGTTGACTGGCCAAAAATGTACCTCGTGCCACATGCTTTATCATTTTAACTTATTGAGGCAGTTGCTCTTTGTACACACATACACATACACGCGTACACATATAGTAGAGTTGACCTTGACTCCACTGGGTTCTCATTTAGCAGACGCCCTTATCCAGAGTGACTTACAATTCATACAATCTTACAATCCAAGCAATTGTGGGTTAAGGGCTTTGCTCTTGCTCATGGACCCAACTGTGGCAGAGGTGGGATTTGAACCCTGGACCTTCTGGTCCATAGTCCAGTACCCTAATCACTAGACCACCACAGTCCCTACTTCCAGTAAGCACTTGTTCTAGCTCTCAGGATCACACTTCCTCACAAGTACGATGATGATCTGGACAGCTGTTGGTTTTCTCCGCAAATGCTCTGTTTTGTTAATAGCTAGCAGTGACTTGGCCCTCCTGATCTCCCTGTGGTCATACCCATGCCTGGGCAAATGCTGTCTGGATCCACCAAGGAGAAGAAACATGCAGCTACAATCATTTCATGGAAGCTTTTTGCACTTTGATCCTTTGCCCTGACCCACCCTTGTGGTGGTCAGAGCAGTTGAGAGCTTCTGTTGTGCTTCTCCCCGGAGTCTCAACCTGTGGCAGATTATGCCCTGCTATTCCAGAAGCTGGCGACAGGAAGTAAACGGTATGTGGCAGTTCTCAACTCCCTATTCCACTTGGCCTGTGAGAGGCTCTCCAAAATGAGCTGGCACGCTGAGAGATTGGGACAGTAGTTTCTGGTCCTGTATTGATAAGGGGACTCATCTCCCCAGATATCATTTCTCTCTTTCTCTAGTCTTGGAAGGTTTAGCACAAAAACAACTCAGGTCTGCTTAGTGTTTGACCAAATTTAGTCTCCACTGTTCCCAGAATCTAGTGCAGATTCAAAAGGGGGATGATTGGAAAATGACCTTTCTGACACTAGGCACTACAAATACCTGTTTTTGCCTTTTGAATTAACCAATGCCCAGTATATTTCCCTCTTTGCCTACTTTAAGGAATTCTTGAGCTACACACTCTTTGAATCCCATGCCCCTCGTGTCCTACGATGTCTCCCTAAGCACATTTTTTCCTTTTAATTTCATGTATTGTCATAGTCATTCAAATTTTACTACCAATTCTAACTGATTCAGATTTGAAAAGAAAGATCACAAATGTCTGCTATGTCTGGTCAGCCTCGAGCAGAACACTACAGATGTTAGAAATTTTAACCAATTTTCTAAAAATCAATGAATTCAGTTATCATTAAGAATGTGTATTTATATGTATTGTCTGGACAAATTCATAACGCCTTCTGTCCATCAGATGACAGAAAAGGATAGTGGCGAAATGTCCAAATTGGCCAAAATTGACCAGAACACAACAGTAGGGGTAATCTTGCTTTTAGAACATATGTACTCCCTTTTTCAAAACTGTGTAATGGGATTGTGCAGTTATTGAACATATAGACAATCTGGCTGTCACATCATTTTATTGATTGGACTCTTGGACAAGTGGAATTTTACAGTCTCAGGAAACCTAGTGACTGACATTTATCACATACATCATATTGACAGTTGTCCTTCACTAAGCATTCATCCATATCTTGCCTTTGTGGATGCTGCACAACATGCCATGGCAGTCTGGATGAACCTGATATAATATTACTGTAAATTAGAAAGAAGAATAAATTAAGCAAAATAAATGGAACGATCTGTTGACAATTTTATTAGATTTCTATTCTTAGTGCTTTAAACAAATGCTGTTTGTAGTCAAATTATACCTTGCCTTGCCATCAGCGGCCCGTTATTACACTATAGATCTATATGAGTGAAATCTGTTGCAATAACCACACTCACCATAGATTAAATTTTCCTAGAAATAAGAGAAAATGCTTCCAATCTATCACTAGATTTGAAGCTCCTTTAAGACAGCCTACAAGCTTCAGCAGACGGGTTTGTTTGACCTTGATGCTGAACGTTAAATATCCAATTTATGTTCAGTAGGGAGCGAAGCAGCAGGGCATCATAATCCTCCCTAGCTGAGAGATGAATGCAGGTGCTACTTTACTCTGGGTTCAGGGTGTCAAACAGAATGTAATTCAAACAATTTTAACTATTAACACAGGAGCTTATGTCTTTGAACTGTCTTCAAAATGACTGAAGTTAACAGAGGCAGCAGAAAAGACACAGATAATCTGTACACTTTTAATTGCACTTTATATAACCTAGCACACAGAACCACTGTGGCTTGCGTGTCACACAATAGTTCAACAGGCATCATTTCACTGAATAGGAGAATGTGAATTGGGAATAAATGAAAGTGACTTGAGTAATTAAAAAGAGGAGTAGAAATTGTCATTTATTACAATGAGCGTGAGAGAGAGAAAGGGAGAGAGAGAGAGAGATATGGAGGATCAGGCACCTCCACAGCACCTTCTAGACTTTCATCTTTTCATGGAAGGTGATCCTGCAGGAAATCACATCATCATTTTTATTTGTGCGACATGGTGGGGGAAAATGTTATACAAGAGGACAAAGAGACAGTTTATTAGTTACTGTGAGTAGTGATAAAGGTATCAGACTATGGACCAGACAGTGCACAAAAGCTGCCAATGTAATGTTCCTTGATCAGAGTCCTTAAAATACAATTGCTTGGATTATACATTAAAAGTTATACATTAAAAGTTGATAAAGTTGTATATATCTCTGGATAAGAGTTGGTGTTAAATATCTAAACACAAATTGTATTTGCGTAATTGTGGTCACCAGCTTTGCTATAAGCAGGTGGACTCTATTGGAGTGATATCTTTAGTTCTGTGCTTGTTCTTATTACATTGACAATGTGGCTAATTAATTAATCTTTCATTATCTTCAGTGAAACAAGTGATTTAGAAACCAATACACAAGTGTGACATTATCAAAGATGAAACCAAATAGTAACTGAAATAATATTATTTAAGAGTTGTAAACATATTTATGCCAGAATGTTTGTTCTTTTTGTTATTGAAGTGGCTTGTTGGGAGAATATGTGTTTTTTTTCTGTTGCATGTGTGTGTAATCCTAGTGCCATAATACCAGTGTACTCAGTCTTTTTATGTAAATCAGAATTACTGGCTACATTACAAGAAATGTGTTAGAGTACATTTCATTGTGGCCTAAATGGCTCTTGGGCAGCACGGTGATGGGTGGTGATGGTTAGCACTGTCGCCTCACAGCTCCACAGACCCTGATTTGATTCCTGGCCAGGAATCCACCTGTATGTACTTTGCCATATTCTCCTTGTGTCATCTTGGATTTCTGATGGGTACTCCGGTTTCCTCCCAAATTCAAAAAACATATCTAAGTTCATTTGGTGTCTCTAAAATGTCCCTGTGTGAGTGACTGAGAGAGTGTGTTCACATGTCCTCTGTGATGGATATTTGGTTCCCACATTGATCCTTGTGCTTCCAGTTAAGTCGTGACACCCATGTAATTGAACAAATCTTTTGAAAATGTATATATAATGCTAGGTTATACTTAATAATACAAATATACTAAAGTTGGCATTTAAATATGTCGTTACTGAATGAATTCATTCAATAAATGAGCTAATAGAGGCATCTTAAAGATTGTGTGTCAGGATGATCCTGGGAGGTACAACATCCTGCATAGCTCCCTTCTGACCCTCTTCTCCTTTCTCCTCTTCTCCTTTGCTCCTTTCCCAGCTGCTTCATGGTAGCTGGCTATGATTTGTTTAAACCTTTACTATTTTTCATTTCCTAGTCAAGTCTCATTGTTGCATTTACACTATGGGTTTGGTTTATTATCAGGCTTCCCTTGACCTTGTTCATATTTTACCTGTCCCTGTCTCTGTTTCATGTTCTGTGCTGTGTAGTTTGCCTTGGCTGTGCAGTGTGTCCATCTATTCCTGTGTTAGGGTATAGGTCTGACAATTTTTGAGTGAAGTCTATGTAGTAGTCCTGTGTCCTAGTCCTTATTCATATGTCTTTTGATTGTCAGCTTAACCCTGTATCTCTGTATGTTAGCCTATTGTAAATTTGCACAAATGTTTGTCTCACTTTGTGTTAGCACACCCTTGTACCATACTTTATCTGGTCGCTAAAGCTCTCACTTCTTCTGCACAGCTCTATGCACAAGGCCATACTTTATGGCCCCTTATATATCACCCTTTCATCTTTTATGGAAATGTTAAATGACCAATCTCTGTCTTTTCTCTGTGACTAGTCTACTCCCCCCAAATGCAGACTCGGTGTGAGCTAACATTTTGTTTGTTTTTATTCGTACTCAGTGGAGAAGCATGCTTTGATTGTGCCACACGGTGTGGAGCAGTATTCCTGCAGTGCCCAGGTGTTGAGTGAAGCTGTTTCCTTTGGGCCTAATTTCACAGCCAGCACAGTTGCCTTTTTGTTGAGTCTGAACACCAAAGCCTGGCTCCACAGCCCTTTGACAGGACATTTGCAAAGGCTGATTGGTGATGATGAACACCCATCTGTAAATGACGTTAGGTCATTCTGATGTAAGCCAGAGCTTTCATTTTTGGGCGTAGGTCATTCAGAACATGTGCAAAATCCTGTCAGAGATAAGAGACATGAGAGTGAGTTTTAAATATGCTTGTAAAATGAATCTCTTTTCAACAACTACGTGTGACACTATTATAGTAATTCCTTTTGACTTTACCTCTTCCTTTGTGTTTTTCACATAATAAAATCCAATAATTAATACAGTGATCTGTACGAGCAATGAAGTGATATTTCCTGCCTATTTTTTAGAGATATGGAGCATATCCCATTCCAAAGCAAGTCTTTTCAATAAGAGTTCCACATTTCCATCTTGATTTAATTTCACTCTTAAGAAGGAATGACAGCTGTTGAGACCACATGGTATGATATGATCTCTAAAGTGTCAAAGGTTTAGTAAAAATCTTCACAGTCTCATCCAAACCACACAAACCTGAAAACCCCCCACTAGCTACAGTATTCGGTGGTTGACTCACTATATTGTATTACAGAGCATCACTTAACCCACATGTACAAACAAAGTAACATGGTAAGTGGTATGCATTTTTACCCTCCTTGAGAATTAGTTGCAGTAGGAAAGAAATACTCGTAAGTCATCGACACATGTCACACACAATCATCTTTAAGGCCATTTGTTATTTGGGAACTGGCACTTTTGCTTTCATAACATCTCTGGAGAGAGCTTTTCATTCTGAATTATTGAGATCTCAGAGGGGAGGAGTGAAAATGGAGCCAGGGCAAGGCAGCATTGATGTCCTCAATGTCAGGGTCGAGTTCCCATCATACGACTCTTGCCGACTCTTGTGACCACCATAGCAGATCTCGATCGCTTTCCCCTGAGAAAAGCCCCATCCAGTCCTCCTCCACAGGAAAGCCGCCCCACTCTCAATGCCTTGCTCTCTGCAGGGACACCACCAGGCCTGACTTTAACTATTTCACCTTGACTTTAGTTACAGCATGTCTTCAACATAGCTTTGGGAAACCCTGAACTGATGTTATCATTTGATCCCAGTCTCCCCTTATAGTCTTTTTTTCTGCAGCTGCAAAAGTGTTTATATTAAGGCATATGGTGACCTGTGCTGTGGGATCTGTAATAACACTGAATCATTCCTACAAAGGAACCAAAGCAGATATAAAGTCATGGGGAAATAAAATATGGCTTGAAAAATATGTCTGTTTGTCAAGATAGAAATACGTGATCAAACGATCAAGAAGAGAGGTGTTAAGCAGTCCCTGTGGGTAGCCTTAATGATGAAGACATTCTTCAGAGTTGGGATCAGTATCAAAGTAATCCTTCCAATGGCTGTATTGGGGTTTTTAGGGCAGAGCGTATAAGGGAATAAAGTCCCTTTGCTTCCCTTGTGCTGTTGAAATAAAATACTGTAATTGCCTTTCCATTAAAAAAAACCCTGAACTTGAACTTGTCATAGCATAAAACATTCTGAGACTTAAGGTAATAATGTGACGCTTTCTACTGGGGAGAATGTAAGCATATGAGACCATTCCATTATATACTGTACAGAATGGCCCTTTCCCTTACAGATATACCCAGCCATGTACACTGCCTTGAGCTAAACTATTATCCTTGACAATCCTCTACTGGTGTCAGTAATTATTATTTGGAGAAACATATACAATATGGCAGAAACATTTACTCATTAGCGTAACTTTAATAGTAGCAGCAATAAAGTGAACCATACCACACAAGAAGTTTACATGAACTTCTAATCGTGTAATGTGGTAATCCTGCCTAAAAATCGGCTTGAGTGTTGCGTGGAGAATTAATTTTTAAATGCAAGCCTGCTTGCTGAAGGTGAATTATGTGTCTCCATGGGTGCCTTCCAAATATTACCACTGATGCCTGTGCAACTGAGTAGCGGATTGACACACAAGAGGTGAATATTAGTTCCTCAGGCATTGGGACGCAATCCTATTAAAACACACAGTGGAATGTGTGCCAGAGCTCCACTTCTTACTCTCTCTTTCTCTATTTGTCTCACCCTTTCCTCAAACTTGAGTGACAGGTGTGAGGCCCCCTTGGTTTGGGATGTTTCAAGCTGTCAGTCAGACATCCACGTTGCCCTGCAGGTCGCTTCCTGTCTCCCAGCATTCCTGTGTAATGCTAATGGTAAAACTAAGACGGCATGTTGGTGAGGCGTTAGCATGTTTAGCATTTTCCCTCCTTGTGGATAAGGCTGTATTGATGTGGCTTGCTCAAAGTCGAATTTCGATCTCATGAGGAAGAAAAGACCTTTAAGGAATAGTTTTGTTTTGGAATAATTCAAGTGTGTGAAAATACAGCAACACACTATCCGTTTCAAAACAGTGAAACTGTAGCTCGAAGGAATGAAAACAAAAACGAACCTCCCAAAAATGAGTCCTAATTTATTTAACTTATATGAAACATTTTTTTAAATCTCATAACTCATCTCTCGTAACAGTAATAATAAAACCACACTGTAATTCTATTATTGCTACTTTCCTGTACGACATACTTGTGGTATCTCTTAAGATAGACAGGACTAACATTTGGAGTGTCAAAACTATGTTGAGTTTTTATAGAGCGAGGAAGTTGAAGTGTCTGTGGGACATTGTCAGTACATGGTGGTGAAAAACAGTATTTTGCATAAAGAGTGTGGCTTCCATTTTATTCTGGCTGCCATAGTTATCAGACAGAAAATGGTTCTTGCATAGCTACACAATGTAAATAGGAATTATTTATTTATTTTTATATTATTATTATTATTATTATTATTATTTATTATATATTCTACTTTGTTTGCTTTATTATAATGTGCAGCTGCATGCCAGTACCAGACATTCTTGTAGTGTGTTTATCATCATGTTCCATTCCAGCAAGTATTTTTGCACTTAATGTTTCCATATTGTTAATTCCCAACAAAAATATTGTTATTTGTGTGACATTTATATCATTTAGCAGACGCCCTTATCCAGAGCTTACAAATAATACAGTCTCACAGTCCAAGCAATTGTGGGTTAAGGGCCTTGCTCAGGTTCCCAGCTGTGGCAGAGATGAGATTTGAATCCTGGAAATCCTCGTCCATAGTCCAGTACCTTAACCACTAGGCCACCATAGTCCCAGTGACATTTAATGCTGCACCTCATATGAAGGGGTAGGAGTCAAATGAGCGTCACGAGTTGTAAATTATAAATTCAGCCAGGCAATTACCTCACTCTCAAGCTGCACAACAAGACTTTTTTCCCCATAGAACATAGTAATTACCTAGTTTCAAACTGAAAAGCTTCAATCAGGAAAAATCTGATAAACAATTTTACTCATTGTTAAGTGTCCCTGGCTACCTGTGTCAGTTTGACAAAGAAAACAATAAAGGTTATCTTATCATTTCCTCAATTTTATTAATGCTACCAGATTTTAATATGAGTTTCTGTTTTTTGTTATTGCATTATTTTATTTAAAATATTTTATATTTTATCACATAACCTTTAATATCATTGGTTGCAATATATTTTTCTGCAATTCTTGAATATTTATTTAATGTCTTAGCCCCACATTTTTTAATCTTAACCTCAGCAATAGTTAGGGACTGCAGTGGTGCAATGGTTAAGGTACTAGACCACTGACCCAGTACTGTCAAACTGCCATTGTCGGGCCAGTGGGTAAGGTCATTAACCCCTAATTGTTTGGATCACGCCAATGTTGTATCAGCTGTTAGTCACTATAAGGTTATCAGCCAGGTGCATAAATGTAAATGCAATAGCTAGAAACTGGCTTGAGGAAAGATGCAGTATTGAATAGCTACTGAACATAAACCCCACATTCCCCATATTTCAATGATATCAGTCTCATTACAACTAATGTTATATTTTACAAACTGTTCTTCTTAACAGGACTTAACAAAATGTCCTCAGCTGGACAGCACCTGAGATCTTTCCTCTCCCTGGCTTTGTTCACAGAGGAGGTCTTCAGAAATTACAGGGAAGCAGAGGATCCCTCAGGGTTCATCGATCCTGAGCAGTGAAGGCAGCGGCCTGTGTCATTATTTGAATGCATTAGACCCCAGGCCCTTCTCCAAACCTTAGCCAGTGACCAAACCATCGACTACCTTGTCAGACGTATCACCCTCCTTAAAGTGGTTTCCAGAAAAGTCCAATATGAGGGGTTTAAAGAAATTCTCTTTTGCTCTCTGTTGCCTCCTCTTTGTATCTGTCTGCTGACTGTTACTTGCTAATTTGAATAAGGGCATATCTCAAGAGTAACTGCTCAAAGTAAACAGTAAGTTAGTGTACTAATTACCCAAGACCTACTAGCAATGCTCCATTTGTTTTTATTTCAATCCATTTGATTTTTATCTTAAGCCATTAACCTTTATTGGTTGGTCAATGTTTAAAAAATGTGAATCCTGCTTTTATATCCTATGACATGCAGTATATTATGATGTAATGTGATTACTGAGAAAAAATATTAGTATTTGTTTTTCTTCATTTTTATTAGATCAAATAACATATATACAACATATAATAATATCAGTCTTATGGGTGGAATGAAAAATGCAACCAACTTGCTAATTACATAAAAAATATCCTGCCCTTATCACAAAACACAGGAACATGACATAGGATGGATCATCTGATTAGATTAAAAAATAAATATAAAACTGAAATAAAATATTTCTGACATTTTGACATTTCAGTCTTAAATGGATACCTCCAGTCACAAGTAACTCATGACTCTCTGCAATTTGTCATTTTTCAGTCAGGACTCCTCTTTTCCTCAACCTTTTTGCTACAGAATATTGTACATTTATATTTTTATTTTCCCAGTCAATTGTAAATAGCATGTTTTAATGTGTAACCTGATGGGTGCTAGATATACACAGATGTAGTAAGTCATGAAATACAAGTACTTTGTTACTGTACTTAATTTTGTAGGTGTCTGTATTTTTAATTAGTTTTTAATTTAATTAATTTTGAATTGTAATTCCAATACTTTTTACTCATTACATTTTCAAAACATGCTTATTACTTCTAATCTCTTTATTTATATATTTTATTTATGTTTTCCTTTTTATCTATTTATTTTCCTTTTATTTTCCTCAAAGCAACCTTGAGCTTGTAAATGTATGCTATATAATAACATTTGTATTATTTATAATATTATTATTTGTTATCTCCGACTTGTTTCCAACTAATTATCACAGAATATAAATGTTCCTTTTAAGTCCATTAATTTTCTGTAGCTGGAACAACACAGATATTACAAATTCTGAACACATTACCTAAAAGTATGTGATCCAGTTATCCAGAAGCCAGTTATGACTAATATGCATTCATTTATTTGCCTTGTCTGGAGTCTTGTTGATAGAGTAAAATCCCAAAATGTCCAAAAGTAAGTGGACTTTCTTGTCCCAACTAAAGATTAAAATAAAGAGATTGACTTTTGCTACCTTTTACATAACTTTTTTTCATAGCTAGAGGGAGGAAAAATCAGTTGCCATTCAAAGAAAAAAACGCTCTCCACCTGATGCTTCCACCTGATTTTTCCAGAGTATACTTGTGTGACATGCACCACTCTCGTCACGCAAAATGTTGCTGTTTTGGACTTTCTGACACATGCGAGGGTAATGACCGCTAAGCAGTTCTGCCTAGGGTATGCATGTGATCAGCCAAGTGTGTGTTAAAATGCAGGACGTAATCGTCAATGTGAAAAAAAAATCAAAATCTTGAAAAAATGTTGGCAATTTAGACATTTAGAAATGCTGGCCACATTGTTAGATCCTAAACAATGACATATAGTTACAATACCTTCACAGCTCAATGTTATAATATATTTCTATTGTGTTATTCATCATTCATTCTTTTTCTTATCCTTTTAATCGTGGTCAGGGTAACAGGAAAGCTATTGCCTAGCCAGCAGCTAGGCAATTCATATATACACATTCATATACACTTACACACTAATAACAGTTTAGAAACAACAATTAACCTAGCATGCATGTCTTTGGAATGTGAGAGGAACAAAAAGTAAACCCATGTGGACATGGGGATAATATGCACACCCCTCAAAGGTGTAGTCTGAGGTCAGAATTGAAGCGAGACACTAGAGCTGTGAGAGTGCCATGCTAACCACGATGCCGCCGTGCTGACATTGTTATTTTTCATCAGAAATGTTTTAATCGATGCACCATATAATGAAAGCCTAGATTAATTTAAGTTAGATATAAGTGCTGGGTCCCTATAAAAATAGAGTTAAACCCAAATGTATATAAGGGTAATTTGCAGAAATACAGAATGAAAATACATAGCCAATCTTTTAAGAAATTTTGTCATTACCACTGTGTGGGAATATGTGTGTGCAGATTTACTTGCATGTTACTCTGCTCTCCGTCTCTCTGATTCAGCATAAGTCTTGTCAGCGCAGTGCCTGAGGCAATATGGTTTTTACGAATAACTGCACTCTAACCCAGGTGTCAACTGCCAAGTCTTGCCGCAATGCACAATTACCAGTGAGTTGTCCTAATGATGCTTTTGACCCTGCAGTCTGTTTCCTTTCCCATTAACCTGTCAATTAGGCCTCACCTTCAAATGTGTGACATTGTAACTGTGCATATGTTGAGAGGGGAGTGTGGTTCTGCTCACTAGTTCACCAGGGGAAGCCGTGGCCGTGATTGAGACCCACTTCACCTTTCTCTCCCAGCATGTCCTTCTCTTCTTGTCTGGCTTGGTTGTTCTAACAAGCTCTGACACCAAGCACTGGGCCTAGGCATGGGCCTGCGGGCACCAAGTGTGTGTGTGTGTGTGTGTGTGTGTGTGTGTGTGTGTGTGTGTGTGTGTGTGTGTGTGTGTGTGTGTGTGTGTGAAGGGGAATTGGGGGTGTCAGATCGGTACTCATTGATAATCTGGACTCATCCCTAAAGCAGCGGTCAAACAGTACATTCCACATCTTTCCCTGCATCACTAATCCATTGTACATTGCCTGGTGGAGGTGTCAGGTGCTTGGGGCTTCCGGGTAATTCATGCCAAAAAATGGGAGTCCAAGACTAACACACACAGACAAACAAATGCTTATTTATTTCATCTCTGCTATCCTGACATGATCTTTAATTGGTTTATCTATGTGCAAAGTGCCACTTTGAGGATTGTGCAGTCTTGCGGATGGTGTGATTTCTGTCTGTCAGAAGCGCCACTATAATGAATCCCATTAATATATTCTTTTTTGTCCTATTATTTTTCTTTTTTTGTCTTGTTTTCTTTGGCTAATTGACAAAACATCTGCTTTTTAGGAACACAGAAAGCTCAAGAGTTCAATTACAATGTTGACAGACTAAATCACAAATGCAGAAATTGGTCTGATCAAGATTCTTGCCAGATAAACTCCTTCAAAGTGTTTTCATTTTTAAGGCCAGTAAATGAATTATAGAACAGTCTTCTAGTGTAAATTACCATTTAAAATTCCATACCAGTAAAAAGTCAACTTTCACAGTAATTTATAATGCCAATCCAAATATATACAAAAGACTTTCATACTGTTGATACACAGATAGACAGACAGACAGAAAGACATACAGACACACTTACACACACTCACACACACACACACACACATACACACACATACACACACACACACACACACACATACACACAGGTGTGATCAAGGCTCTGCCGTGGATGTTCAGTAAGAATCAGGGGCTGCAGTCCCGAAGGCTGGAGCAAATCTGGATGTAAGTTTTGAATTATTGATGCAATGTAGACTATGCATAATGCAAAATACATGGGCTGAGGAGGCTGGGGCTCTGCTTTGGAGCCAAACAGCACACAGGCCATCGATGCAACCATGGCAAAACAGCCACCGGCTCAGAGCTTAAAATTCTCTCCTGACAACACCTGCTACAGTGATGAGAGCACTGTGGAGAATTTGCTTCCATTAAAAACCAATAACCACAAAGACAGTGGTTATTATACATTTTGGCTTCTATGACTGTGCTGCTAAAGTGAGCAAGCTCTTAATCCCTATGAAACATACCAGTCCATCGCAGGGCTGGGTCACATGTACAGGTCTGTGGGACTGTGGTGGCCTAGTGATTAAGGTACTGGACTATGGACCAGAAGGTCCAGTGTTCAAATCCTACCTCTGCCACAGTCGGGTCCCTGAGCAAGACCCTTAACCCATAATTGCTTGGATTGTAAGACTGTATTTGTAAGCTCTGGATAAGGGCATCTGCTAAATGATATAAATGTCACACAACTAACAATATTTTTGTATTGAATGTATAAATTTTAAGTCTCTCTGGATAAGGGAAAAGTCTATGGAAATTGACATAAATCTACAGTTGGAAGGCACTGCTGGGAATCAGATCTGGGTCTCAGCAGTGTTGGGCTAGCATGTTGCGCCACCCAAACACATTTAAAGATTATTTTTGGGCGGAAGAACATTATGTGCAGAGCCATAAATTGATGGGCTAGCATGGCCATTATTAGACAATTTACAGTTCTTATAAGCGTATTTCACAATATAATAAAAAAAAATTTGGTATGGGTGAGAAATGTTCAAGTCATTTTGAGTCTCAGGATGAGATAAACATGAGATTTGAGATGCTGGAAGGGCTTAATGAGATCTCAAATTCAAAAATGACTCTCAAAAGTGTTTTTGCTCAGAAGAAAAAACATAAGAAACAGATGACCAGAAAGCTTTCTTTCCGTTTGATATTACTTGTACCTATACAGGAGAAACTATGGACATTAAATAATCTCCTTTATCACTTTCTTTTCCTATGAGATTTCACTATCCCAGACCATTCTTTGTATTAATAAAGCCATTAAACTGCTTTACCTTTATTCCTTTACATGACAACAAACTTGACCAAGCACATGCGCCAATAATTTAGGCATTATACTTAATAATTTTACAATGCCAAATCAGGAAAAAAGTTATATGGAGTATAACTTTAATATGGAAAAACTAATTAAACAGTGGTTCTTACATTTCTTTTTTATTTTTATTTCATTGCATACAGTATAAACCTGAGATTTCATGTTTTGTGTGGTCAACTTCTTATGTTAAAAAATATCAATTTAAGGCTTTCACCACATTCCAAAAAAGTTGGGCTGTTAAAGCATTTACCACTGTGTAATGCTGCAATTCCTTTTCACCACATTTAAAAGACATCTCTGCACAAATAATACTAAGCCATTTAGTGTTTCAGGTGTTATTTTGTCGCTCTCTTTCTGCAAACACTGCAGGCAGTAAGGGTGTACGGATCGATCCAAATATCTATACTATCACTTATAATGTTGGTATAGGTATTGGATCGATTCTAGCATTATGTGATGTGACATCATGTGTGGCAGATACATAAGAAAACGCAAAATCTAATAAAGCATTTTTAAAATAAATCTATTAAAACTTGTATTTTATGAGGCAGTATTGTTCCACATGGGAACAGTCACTAAACTCACTTTAGCCTTTACATCTGAGAGTATACTAACCCAGATTTGCAACAAGACACCATTGTGGTTTATGAACTTCCAATAGTTATGAGCTACACATAGCATGTGGATTTTAACTTTAGCCATTTCACACCCATTGCTGACACATGCATAGAATCAAGCACTCTGCCATGTAATCACAATATGACACATTTCTGGCAATACTTGGTAGCAGATTACTTTTTAGTAATGTCAGATCATCAAACGTTTTTTCCTCCTAGACCTGTCCTGGTCTGGTCTAAGTACTATTACTGTGAAATGTCTAGGAACAACATCAGCTCAGCCACTAATGCAGAGTTGTGAAGCACAGCAGGAATGGGGTCATGATCTACAGGTTCTGGTTTTTACCTTCTGGCTTGCCAATGCCACGGTCTATAGGGAGGTATCAAGACATATCCCCTGATCAACTGTTCACATAACTGTACACACGGTAGCAAAAAGGTTAACCATAATACAGTCATGCATCATTACTTTACCGTCACCACAAGCTTTGGCACCCATAAGAGCTGCTCGTTGGCAGGGAGTTCAGCTTTTGGAAGAGCAGCTGGTGCTATTGATGGCTGCCAAGTTAGAATAACACAGCCAGCCAAGCATGCCCAACGTTTCCTGTATCGCAGACTTTTCCACTCAATTCAGCTTCAAGCAGTGTTTGATCACTGGGACAAATTTATAGACATGTTTGAAGGCAGGTGGCACAGTAGCGCAAGTGGTTTAAACAAACAAAGTTTGAACCAATTTTTTGATGGAATTTTGAGTTTACCTCATTCAACTCAGCTGACTGCACTTTACTGCTACTTAGATTATGTACATATTTTGGAATATTTAAATGGTGCTTGATGTGAGATATGCATCATTAAAGAGCTATAGTTATAGTATAATATATTATATACTGTGTATACACACACACACACACACACACACACACACACACACACACACACACACACACACACACAAACCCA
>JAUZST010006842.1:0-39901 GCA_034779995.1 Parotocinclus haroldoi
ATAGATATAGATATATATATATATATATATATATATATATATATATATACACTGTGATCACAGTGGATCCTACTAATCTGCACATTAGATTTGACATATGTTTTATGCCGGATACCCTCCAGACATAAGTATTCAGAATCTGTCATTTCCAGCTGCTGGATCTTTTCACAGAGCCAGATAATGGTTAATGTATAAGCCTGATAATGTATAATTGAAGTAAGTTAGGGTTAAGAGCCTTTCTAAACAGCCCAACAGTTGTGGCATGTACTGCCTGTGAACGTGAATTGAATTAATTGAGGATTGAAAATGAATGGCTAAATAAATGAATGAAGGAATCAACAATACTTAACAATGGCATGATATTCAGCACTAAAACTGGAAAAGGAAGTACAAACTAAGCAATCATGTACCGACCATCACCATCATTCCCACATTCCTATTTCAGGACATTTTACTATTGGCATATGTATCCAGTGACTTTCTTGACTTGACTCCTTTTTTGACTTAGTAAGCTGAATCAGGGCCTGTGTTACAAAGTTACAAACAAGCACGCCAGCCTTGTTTTCTTGAAACGACACTTGACACTGTACATAATATGTACATTTACATATATGTACATAATTTTGTCATTTTTTGGGCAAGGAATACAAATCAATTAAGCTCATAATGAACAATACTTAAGATTATTATTATTATTAAGATTATATTGCTTTATGATACAGTTTAGAACTCAGTAGTGAGTGTTGATTTTAGTATGTATTGTAATATTTAGTAACATTCTGTAATAATGTGTGACCTATCATTTCATGACTAAGCCATATAGGCCACCAGCTGCCAGAGAAAAGCCTGAGTTGGGGCGAACTCATAAGACATCTCCTCTCTGGCAGAAGGGTAAGCACACTGTGGGGAACACTGACAAGATATGAATCAATTGAGGCAAGTGACAGTTGCTGGTTTTTGGTTTTCATCAGTTCTGTGGCTGGTTTTACCTGGTAATAGGAGTGGTTATAATAGGTAAACCAACTTCTCAGCTGATAGATCAACTTTAGTCATGTGGATAATTTGTATTTTGACAAAAGTTTACATATAAAGTATCAAATGAATTATAAAGCATTTCCAAGACATTCATCGTCTACTAATCATCATCTAATCATCTAACATCAAACCTCTGAAAGTCACCCAGAGTGTAAGAATGATGTTTATATTCACAAATTAAAACTTGTGTGATTCTGCCTGTTTCTTTTTTGGTTTGGTAAGATTAAGCAAAACAAAAAGACGAATCGCTCTTGGTTGTTGAGGCTTTCCTGGACGAAAAGAAAATGTTTCTTTTTAAGTGGAGGATCAAACACTTAAGCATCTCTGTAATTGTCGCGGTATGGTTTATTCTGATGGAGTGATCTCACATATTCTGTGTGTGGGGGTCATGCTGAAGGAAGAAAAACAACAAGATAAACACACTAAATATTCCAGGAATGTGACTCTAATCGCCGCATGCCATGCTAATCGAAAGGATACCAAGTACATTTATGCTCTGAGCACAATGCCAAAGATTAGACACATCAATCAGCAGCACATATGAATATGTGTAAAGTCAGTATGCACAAATAAATGTAGTCTCAGATGTGTGTGAAGAGCAGCATTGACAGTATGACTATTTGATATAAACCTTCAACTCACCTGGCTATCTAAAATGGCAGTTAATATACAATAACAGCTGCACCTACTATCTGGGACTGTCATAGCCTAGTGGTTAAGGTACTGAACTCTGAACCTGATGGTCAAGGGTTCAACTGCCACCATTGCTTGAATTGTAAGAGTAACTGAGTTGAAAGTCGCTCTGGATAAGGGCGTCTGCTAAATGCTGTAAATGTAAATCTGAAATGCAAGTTCCCTTCCATTTTAAGACACTGGTATTAATGCAGGGCAGGCACAACCAAGTGATAGGTAATAATGGCACATGAGACAAGTGACACCCAGTTTTCCACCCCGAATGCTTCATCCAGGAAGCTTATACCTGTTTAATATAATCACAAAAAGGAGATTTGACGCTCCCAGCGCCATATCGGGATTAAACACCTTGCAAGTCATGTTCATACGTAATCCAACTTTTGTGCTGCGTTAGACTTCTATAGCCTACGATTTGCATTTAACACTTTTGCTAACAGAGACAGTTGGCTGCTTGCTCAGCAGGATGGAGCATGCAATAATGAAGTTGCATTGCTCTTTTCAAAGGTTTATCAGTGCTCGTATGGCCAAGCAGATGCTAATGCAGCGAGTAACCTCCGCTGCCAGAAGTCTCTCATTTTCACACATGGGTGCATCTTTATCATAGTTAGTAGCTTATATTCCAAAAATGACACTACAGCAAAAAGCCAGATGAACACAGATTAGAGTATGAAAAGAGTGTAATTACAGCATATATTATTTTACAGTGCGTGTTCACCTGTTACACAACCGTCAATAATTAGGTCTGAAATTTTTTTCAGCTGTTACATTTATTCATAAACTAGGTGTGGAGGGATATTTTGTCATGGCCCCTGAGACAATCATCATTCTGTATAACTCCCACCTGTTATATGCGGATGAATTATATCTCGGTCTGCCACCAGAACTAGATTGAAAAAGAATTCCATTACACAAGAGGTAGCCTTGATACCTTTGCAGTCCCTTTGCAGTCTTCGCCAGGCAGACAATTTTTAGTCATTTAGGATGAACACAATCAGGGTTACTCCAAGGAAATAGCAACAGGAATGTCAAAAATATAAATACTTGTACAGTTAAGTCCAACCTCACTTTTCCTGGTCACAGTCTCAAAGCTTCAAGGACAAGGGCTTGTCACTCTTGCCACACAAGACAAGGCAGAGAAACAGAGACCAATGTAGGCGCAAGTGTGTTTGCTTTATTTACATTCAATGTGTGGGGTAAGGTGAACATAATGACAAAGGCGAACGTTGAAAACTAACGTGGTAAACGTTTAACTACTTTTGCTAAGTCTTTTCAGTGACTCTCTTCATTAGTTCTGGGAGAGTGAGGTCTGCACTCACAAGGTTCTAAAAGACAGAAGAACAAGTGCTAACCTTGTCCATTTCTTGGGTTCCAGAAGCTCACAAAGCTTTGGCTGTAGCCATCCTTATAAGTCCCGTCCCCTAGTTTCAACTCACACATTACTGTACTCTGCTTGGCTGTGGCCCAACAACTCACCCACTGCCAATCATGAACTGGTCACAACACCTTTTATGCTACGTGATTTGGACTCAGCAACAGTCCCAGATATCAAACATGCTAGATATTTTTCACGACTCTGCAAGTAATCAGCACTTTTGTAAGCCTCTCTGGATAAGGACATCTGCTAAATATTGTAAATGTAATCGCTGAGCCTGTCACGTTGTGTTTCTGAACATTCCACACCTGGAGATTGAAACACTAATTTTAATCCACAAGCAAGCGCTGACTCTGGGTTTTCCTCAATTGCCTGGGGGCCAAAATTGTGTAGCGTGAACTTGACATTAATGAGACACTTAGAAGGATGCTTTGTCACACCAACCTTTGACCAGGACCAACCAACCTTACCTCCATGTCAGTAGATGGCCTTACTGTTTGGCCTACACTTATTTGTTGGTTCTGAGTTTCTGTTTTTCATGGGTAGGTTTTGCTTCCATATGATGCAGCTGCTAATACTGTTATTTGTGACCTATATTTAGACAATTGCTTGTTCATTCTTTCAGATTGGCAATGATTAATATTTTTTGTATTGCCCTTTGAATTTGGAGCTATTACTAATTCTTCTCCTTGATTCTTATATTTGTTAGCCTAAATAAGCCTTGCACGCATGAATGACCAACACCCTGTGAGGTCTGCGCTGCAACTGCAATGTAAATGTATGAGTGCTTTGTAATTTTCTTCCTAGTTAAACTGACTGAGCTATAACAGTTACTGCCAAGCTTCTTTCAATCTTCATTTCCATGGAGCATTCTCTAACATTATGCACATTTAACACTGAATATAAAACACAGATTAAGGTATAAATATTCAGAGATGAAATAGGCTGCCATGTCATGTCCTTTCAAATTTTCCAATTATTGAAGGGTAATAACATCCTTTGGTAGGTCACATTATACCAGTAGCTGCCATGCATACGCATCCACCGTTATCTTTCTTATATTTGTGTTTTACAGGTTTGTGCATTATTTCAGCATATCTTCATACTTACAAAGGCAGAGCATAATATAAGACATTTAAAGTTCTTTTGTTGTTGGCTTGTTGGCTTCTACAGCCTGTTGTACTGTATAAGGCAAGAAATCGTTAATGCAAAACATGGCTGTCAATGGAGGAAAAATATAATTTATTCTGTTCAGTGCATCACAATAAATTGTACTTATTCTTTAACGTTTATTACTGATTAGTGTAAATCAAATTGCAATTGTCTATAGAAATAAACATTTTCATTTAGGTCAGATGTCTTTAATACAATATACTGTAAAACTCATTGCCTATATATAAAATATAAAACATTAATGAGGATCACTGAAACGGATGCTGACAAATCATATTCACTACAGGGCATCTCAAATCACTGTAAAATGGTTTTGCAGACGGTGATCCAGTTTTAGACAAATGCTGTTCGGAGAGGATGACACCTGTTTAGCTATAGGCCCTTTCACTATGGAGAAACTTTATCATAGTTCGAATAAGTGTTCCATGTGTTTGCACTGCAGGAACTAGGGGTGATTGTAGTTCTTTGAATGCTGGGTATTAGGATGAATGTGTGTGCTGATCGGTCCAGATAGAACTGTTTATGTTGAGGGCAATCACAAAGAGGATGTACCAGTTTGATGTGTCACACAGCTATCTGTCATTTGAAAAACCAGCTGACTTGTTGGTGGCATTAGGCAATTTCGGACCAAGCAGGTCTAGGGACTAATTTGAGAGCAACTACTCCCTCGGTAGCAATATAAAAACATGTCTTTGTGCTTTAAATAGAAAGAAAACATCAACCAGTTGTTGGATTTTGAATAAAGCCCAAGCTTTATTGAGTTAACTGAGGAGTTACAACATGATTTTGAGTTGTTTCCAACTTCTCTTCAGCTTCACTTCAGCATTTCTGTTAGTTCAAATGCAAATGAAAAAGTCCCTGGAACAAATTTAGTTCTTGGTTGAGCTCTGAGGAGCTCTTAGTCACCAATGTGGCAGCTATCTGCAATGCCTCTATGTTGGATTTGGCTTTGGTTTTTCAAATGGCAAAGTAACTGCATTCTCAGAAAAACACCTCCGCAGAAATGTCATTAATATGTGAAAAATAAGAATAACCAAGTGAGTATGGACAACTTAAAATAATTCTACTTATAGTATTTCAATGTCAGAGAAGCTGCTGCTGAATTTAACAGATTGCTTCCATACTACAAGCCAGTCACACATAGCAGAATTGCTGCAAACTTTAAGAAAAATATGTCTATACATCATTTTTATTGCATAAAATGACAAAAAAATCTGTGTATTGAGAGTACCATGGCAGATTCTGAGCAAGATCTGGACATAAAAGCTTGTATTTTGCCTTGTTTATATAATATATAAGATATAGGAAGTAACTGATGTGCATGCATTGGCATTTCAATTAATTTAATTACGTTCAGATTTACCTTTGAGATATACCAGTGTTCTGATAGGAGGACATCAGGACATCCCTTTACCCCAATGTGCTTTTTTGGTGTCTGAAGAGAGGACATAGAGGTAAAACCAGCGGCTTGGACTGCGTGCCCTGAGGTTTATATAAAAGCACTTTAAACATATCAGCACATTCCCTCTTGTACAAGTCACATAACGCTGCACGAGCACCGAAATGTCAAAGTTTGATCAAGAGATATGATTTTAACCATTCTAGTGCATACTTCTGAGGATTGAGAGTTGGTCGGACTAAAAAAGACAGTCGCAGATCTGCTGATAGATACAAGTGCTTGGAAAGCACTTCCACATAACCCACCTGAGGAAATCATGCTGCATTGTCTGGGGAAATGCATGGCACCTTTAAAGAGAAAGGAGCCGGTGCCTGTGTCACACTACAATAGGTAATCTTGAAAACAATTCAATCCAGCACAGTCACAAATTGTGCAAATTCCCTCAGCAAAAAGAGACATATTCCCTCAGCATGCTCTCAGCCTAGTATTGATAGACCAAATGGCTTGAACAGTGACTATTTGAGATAAATGCTAGCGCTGCACCATTTTTAAAACACCTGATGAAGCTTAGGAGCTTATTGTGATACACTTGGCAGGGAGTGAGAAGTAAAAACTCAAAATATGTAGGGAAGCAAGTCGCCAGAACTGAAGCTAAGAGTCTCTGATAGAACTAAACGATAACATCTGCTAGATCGCTGAGGATGTTTCCCCAGGAACTTTTTAGTAAACACCGGCACTGCATAACTTGATAGAAAATATAGTTTATTTGTAGATACAATCAGCGAACAGAGAAACAGCAAAGCACTGCATGCTGGAAGCGCTAAGCCATATCAGCAGACATATCATATAGCAATGATCTTTATTTAGTACGTTTTCTGTGGCAAGTCCATTATTTACTGATACCAGGCAACGTACTGCTTGCTCTGCTTCCATATAACTCACATAACCACAGACTAACATCACCTTTCTACTATCGCTGAAGTATCATCATTTTTATAACTAAAAGCTATTTTAGCTATTTTTGTTATCTCCTGCTATCTTTCTTTGTCGAAAATGGTTTGTTTTTCAGAAAAATTAGTATTCTTTTTAAAATAATGCCATTTGTTAATGTCTGTATACATTACTCACTTCCTTAGGTACACTTGTATGTTTCTACATTCATGTCCATTTTATCAGTTCCACTCACCACATCCTGTATGTGCACAATTTCAGTACATACTTATTTAGTCCACTTTACTTTCTCTAATGATCAGTGAATCATTTCAGCACTGCAGTGATGTGGTGGTGGTGTGTTAGTTTGTGTTTTGCTTGTATCAAACACAACAGTGCTGCTGGAGCACTGCACTGTGCACTTTATTAGACACATTTACCAATTTAAGGAATTTATGATTTGTTCTATGGAATCTGGTCAATGTTCAATTAAAGCATATTTAGATTTACAACATTTAGCACACCCTTTGCCTGAGCGATTAACAATTGATTCAATCCAAGCAAATGCATAAGGTGCCAACAGTGACAACACGGCAGGGCTGGGTGCTGAACCCTCAACCTTCTGATGAACATACTAGTATTCTAACTGCTGATCCACCATTGTGAAGTATATGTGAAGACTACTTCTAAAAAAATGGAAAGGGATGGACCTGTTTGTTATTCATAAGGCATGGATTTGTATGTAATCTTCAGCAACAAATCCCCCCTCTAGCTCTAAAAATACAAATCTAAAGATTCAGGTCAATGTAATATACTATACGTGTGGTGCTCAGGTAAAGAAACTACAATATTTACAGCATGAACAGATCCATATGTCACAATAAGGAACAGCAAATATATAAATTCTCCAAATGCTATAGTATTCAAAAATAACTCTCATTTCCTGAAGAAACCACTCATGTATTGGGCTGTAACTGTGTTGTTTGAAAATATTTTAAAATGGTGGGCTTTTCATGAAACTTTGAACAGGAGCAAGGTTATGTACAGGCTGTGTGATTACAAATGGCATCAGAGTAGAAGTAATGAGAGCAGTGCATGAGTGGGAGATGGAAGTGTCATTTTATCCCCAGGGCTCCTAAAATGGCTGTGAACAGACTTGCAATAAAGTCACATAAAATAGTATATATGGCATATGACCAGAGGAAATTCAAGCATACATATTTGTGCAAAGGCTTATTTGAATTTTTGTTAACTAATTAAATTAAGTTGACCAGGCAAAAATATGAAATACCTTGAGTTCATAGCGTTTGCAATTAAATTAAATTCAAATTAAATGTATTTTTTAAGTTGCATTTTTCATACCATCCTAACTTTTTTCTGATTTTTTCGGGTTGTATGTTGCTATGGTCCAGTTAGCAGCCTATGCCCGGTGTCATGATAGCAGCAGTGGCTCTCTGGTTGGTCTTCTACTCCCTGCTGAGTGAAGACATCAGTTTATAGTCACTGTTTGAAGACATCAAGAACCTAATTCAGTCAACCAGTAAAAGATCATTCCACCACCTGGGTGCCAGTATGTAGCAGAGGGGGGTTTGATTAGAGCCTTGAGGTAAGAAGGCGCTGGTCCGTTGGTCTCTTTGTAGTTCTCTGCATTTAATTCAGGTAGACACAGAATATGAGTTTAGCAGTGTAGGAGAAGCAATGTAAGTTAGGGAGCCAGCTACAGCCAGGCTGAACCTTTGATTCAAGACTAGACAGGAAAGGGAATATTGTGAGAATCTTGTGGCTGATTCTGTCAAAGGCTGCTGAAAGGTCAAGGAGGATCAGAACCATGTTTAGATGCTCTTTCAGGATGAAGCTTCTCAGAAACCGCCATCATGTTTCTGTGGTGTGTGCTGCTTTGAGAAAAATGCTTTCTAAAGCATTCTACTCGGTGACAGATGTGTATTGTGTGTTGCTCGTCCATTTATTGTCTTTTTACTTTTTTCCTTTCAGTCAGTCATCAACAATTTACTGGATTAGAGTGTGTTCCAGACCTTAATTCATCAGTTTCCACAGTACGTCTATCATAATCAAAAAGGATGTCGTTTTTATTGCAGCAGACTCCCTCCATTTCTCCTTGCTACATTTCATTGCTGCACAAATGGCCTTCGCACACTGTAAAATTATAGTTTGTTCCTGTTTCCAGTATTTATCATTGTACTCTTTCACCCTCCCCTCCCTACTCCTTCCAACAGCAGGTGAGTAACATTAGACCTGCTGTGTATTTTACTAGTCAGAAAGCAGTGCTTCTGTCTCCATGAAGAATCTGATGTAGAAAAGTAGAGGAAGGAGAACAGATGGAGAGATGACAGAGAGGCATTACCATGAGGGAAAGTGAGAAGAAAAACATATTAAGATTTAGAGTCCGTGGGCATATGCTGCTGTTGCTGCTGCCCCCAGCAATACAGGAGGATGAGACAGACAGACAGACAGACAGACAGTCAGTCAGTATAGGAAAGGCTTATATACTAAGATTAGAATTTAATGCAATGGCGTTGGTAGAAACTGGCATATTCATATCGATACTTGGTATCACTGTCTAGGGTAGGACTAATAAAAACACAAAATAAGAGTCAGTGTGTTGAAGAACGTAAAGAAGGTGTTAGACAGCTAGACTATGTTCATGCACCCAGAATTTGGCTGTTCATGTAAGCTAAATATGGTAGTTAGAACTATTGTTCAAATCAAGTTTCGCATAAATTGGGTGGCAAAATATGCCATAATTTGAATTGCCCTGGATTAAACCTATATTAGCCCACATGCTCCAGAACTGGTAGTTGTTGTGTGCTCTCGGCAACATGTGAAACTGATAACATTTAAACTACTGAAAATGAGTTTTAAAAAGATTTTAAAATGAAATAAACCACAAAGACACAGCTTTAGGCTAAAGCAAAGCTATGAGAGACCCAGGACCTTGTGTACTATAGGTCACAATTGTTTAAACATTAAAAATCATCATTATATCAATCAAATATTGTTTTAGAGTGCCTCCCTACACAATATGTTTAAAATAATACACACCAAAGCAACAATCTTTGTTTTTGCTAACACTGATTATGAGCTTGTGTTGTTATGCCCACCATTTCCCCACAGAATGAAGCAGATAAAAACCTAATTAATATAAGCTGAGTTTTTAATATTGCTTTGGCATGTCTTGGGGCTACCCTTAAGGTTATGCTAAGTATAGTGAGGTTAGTGGTTATATTCCACATTGTGAATTAGCAAGAATAAATTATGTACAGAGGAGACTGGAAGTCTGACAATATAAGGTAAGGAAACAGAGGGAAGGTGAAGTATGTAATGTACAGAGATGACATACGCCAGAAATAAGCACAGATGTGAAGATACAAGGTGGTGAAATAATTAGTTAGTAGAGTAACAAGTATAAGTATCAGCTGAAATGCTTTTTATTAAATTCATAAACACAGAGAGACAGAGAGAGAGACATGTGACTGGGGTTTGATTGTGTTCTGTATAATATCATGAGCAGCCACTGACTGGAATGTGGAGGAAGCATAATAGTTTGTTGTGGGGACTTGTATGTAAAGTGATGGTCTGGTGTTACTCTTCTGACTGGCAGAAACAGGCTGTTATATGGTTTGTAAATAGGTTGAGGTTTAACCTAAAACAGTTTTTAAAATGAGTGTATACCAGTGTGTGTTATAGCGTGTGAAAAATAGGGCCAGTTAACCAGAGAATACAGAGTGCAGTGATGTGTTCTATAAGGGGCATTACATTACCATATTCAAACAGGGGAAGAATAGTCATTTGACCCAGAGTCCTTTTTACAGTACGAAAAAAGAAATAGCGATTTCGATATGCGGATGTGTGGAGAGATTAGAGTCAACCAGGACACAGTTCTGTCCAAACCACATGGTCCTATGGTATATATTTATATATCCACATGGTATAGGACTGTGGTAGCCTAGCAGTTAAGGTTCTGGATTATGGACCTGATGGTTCGGGGTTCAAACCCCACCTCTGCCAAGCTGCCACAGTTGGGTCCCTTAAGCAAGGCCCTTAACCCACATTGCTTGATGTGTAAGACTGTATCGCTTGTAAGTCGCTCTGGATAAGGCCGTCTGCTAAATGCCAGAAATGTAAATGTAAATGTTGACATTGCCCATCAAATGGTTATGCATTTATGCCTTTTAATTAAATCACAGCTAAAATAGAGAAAACTGCAAAATAGAAGCAATTTTCACTTGTGGTTTCAGTTGCTCCTACTGTAAACAAAATTAATGTAATTCTTAAACTTAATTAAGGTTAAGGAATTAAGGTGGACCTGTTAAATTGCTCCTTAACAGACTTATCTAATAGCATGTTTGACAAGTTTTTTATTTGCTGAACTTTTGCATGTGGCAATTTGTAGCCAAATTTTGTCCACCACTGGTCATTCCTCAGGTAACCGCATCTTTCAAGCTCAGAACTTTGAATTCAGTCCATATTGCAATATGAATAATTCTGAACTCAAAGCTCATTTAATGGAAGCAATCACCGTTCATAACTGTTCCAATTTTACTTGTAATTCACCTGGACCATTATGAAATGCCTAATTACTTCGATTAATTTAGATGAAAACAGAGATGGAGAGCAGCTGGACTGCAGCCAGCTGAATGAACACCTGTATTTATGCATGAACAGCACAGGCTACCGTCGCAAGATACAGAGGTGTGCATTAAACGATGAATCTGCCTCTTCTGTTTTATGTCTCCAGCACAATCGCCATGCCACTTATCTTACTCCCTTAAGCTTAATTTTATATATTATACATTCTGCCGCTCATAAACCCACACAATGTACAAGTTCAGCTGTTTAGTTTTGTTGGATAATACATTAATATGCATATGATATGTTAGTGCAACAGAAAGTTTAATTAAATAAACATTATGTTTCGTCATGTGGTGCTGGTTTACATGGTGAACTATGCACTGCAGACCTCAGATATTGATGTAAACACAGCTGCAGGTAAAGTGGCAGCACACAAACAAGAGCCCTAAAGTCGTGCTAATGAGCTGGCTTGAAGTTTTGTTTATGATAGTCATAGTTTTGTCATGGTTAGAGGTTACTGGCTGGTGCTAAATTTATTATCCTGTGTGTGTATTGTAAGGAATTAACTGAATTAGTAATGGCCTGAATATGTCACTACATTTTAAGCATTCCCCTGTATTTTATACCAGGAAACAAGACTGTAGAGACATTGCGAGTAGCAAGAGACCATTGTCCTAAGTAAAGGTGTTCCAAAGTTTAAATTCACATTAAGAATTGTCACTATCAAACATTGTTTTCAATGAAAAGTGTACAAATGTTAAAAATTTCAGTTTTCAAAAAAATTCAGTCAGTTTTCATACTGAATTAACTTTTGAGCCAAAACATTATGGCCACTCACAGACCGAATGATGTCGGAGATCTGTGTTGGATTACACAGCAAACAGGCAGTTATTGTACAATGCTCACAAAAATTAGAGGGTATTTCATTTTAAAATGAGCATTGGGGGCTAGGAAAGGGTTAAATTTTTACGGCTCTACAATTTTGACAATCTTTGACTAAGCAAGGCTTGTGGGATGTTTTCCCAGTTAGCAGTTGTGAGTAACTATCAAAAGTGGTCTTAGAAAGGCTAAAATATAAAGTGTTGTTAGGTTGTCAGGTCAAGCCATCCTATTTATCAAAGCTGACAGGAAGAATGCATCACAACACCCAGTGCATTGCATCCTGCTGAGCTGCAGACAAAACTGTGATAACCATGCCAACCTCTGTAAAGCACTGCAAGTTGAAGTGATGGCACTAAGATGCATTGTGGTAACAAGATAAGCCAATGGAGGTATTGTGATGTTCTCATGTACTGGCATGCTGGGAGATCCTGGGTCTGGGCATTCATGTGCATGACAGTTAGACATATGCAGAATGGTGATAATGTTCTGGCTCATGTGAAGCACTGTGCAAAACTCTTTGGGCACCATTGGATTGGTTGTAGTAACATAGCGTCCAGAGCATGGAGGAGATTTCAGGAGACAGGCCAGTACACCAGGAGACATGGACCGCACCCAGAATCAGGACCACTACCTACTCCTTTGTGCAAGGAGGAACAGGAGGAGCAGTGCCAGAGCCCTGCAAAATGACATCCAGCAGGCCACTAATATCCATGTTTCTTCCCAAACTGTCAGAAACAGACTCCATGAGGGTGGTATGAGGGCTCGACGTCCACAAGTGGGACTTGTGCTTACAGCCCAACACTGTGCAGGGTGATTGGCATTTGTCAGAGACACAACACCAAGATTGGCAAATTCGCCATTGGCGCCCTGTGCTCTTCACGGATGAGAGGATGCTTTAATCCAGGTCTGGGAGGAGATCCCTCAGGAGAACATACGCCGCCTCAACAGGATCATGCCCAGGCGCTGTAGGAAGGTCATACAGGCACGTGGAGGCCACACACACTACTAAGCCTCATTTAAACTTGTCTTGAGAAAATTCTACTGAAGTTGGATCAGCCTGTAATTTGAGTTTCCACTTTGATTTTGAGTATAATTCCATATTCATACCTATTATCCATGGGATAATAATTTTGATCGACATTAATTATTTTGATGTTATTTTGTTCTAAACGCTTTCCACTATGTAATGAATAAAGATTTTCAACTGAAATATTTAATTCATTCAAATCTAGAATGTGTTATTTTAGTGTTCCCTTTACTTATTTTTGAGCAGTGTTCATTTTACTGCTATAACAATGGTATATCTAATTTAACAATTGCCTAAGGCTTTTGCATGATGAAAAGATAAACTGCTGGTAAAAAAAATATCAAGTTGAAGATTAGTGTGAGTAACACTTTTTTTAAACTAGAAAATTGTCTCCTCATATTTTTATTTTATTTTAGTTCTCCATTAATGCATACTTGTCCAGTCTTTGGTCTTAGGTCCCAAATACATTTCATCCAGCACGTGAGAAAATTTGATAAAGTTGCTTATTACTGAACTTGTGTCTGGCGCAGAATAAAAATGTCAACCAAAGTCCCTGGTGAGAAATAAATTGTTGCATGGTGTACTTTTTCATGTTTGTGCTCACTTTGTGCCAATACATAAAACCTATTAAATTCTGCCTGCCACAGTTGAAATCTAACCGCACTTGCCCAAACTCTGATGTGGATTAATGTGCTATTCATATCCTAATTTTACAATTCATAACTAGTCAAACATCCTATACATAGATACATGTATCTTTTAACAGCATAACCTGAAATATAAACATCACTTACCATGTAGTCATTAATTAAACAATAAAGATAGAAATTAAGTCAAGGAACTATCTGTTTGCTAAATATTGCTGCGTTTCAGATAAGTTGCAAATGCATTAAATGGGTTTGCCAATTCCTTGCCAAATACACATTTGTCTTATCTCTTTGTGTAATCCATTAATTAACTGATGATAATCAGCATGGAAAATGAATGTGAACATCCTCCTTCACATAATTAATTAACCCTGCTCGGATGTCAAGGGGAAGGCTAATAATTAAATATTGTTGGCTTGTGTTTATAACAGGTGCACAAAGGTGGTGTATATACAATATAAGTGGTATGTTGTGTTCTGCCTGGGTCTGTCTGTTGGTTTTCTCATGTGCCTGTTTATGTGTTTAAATAAAGTCACCTGTACACATTGTGCAATTGCTTCTGTCTCTGCCTATACTAACAATAATCGAGCTATGGAGCTAATGGTAAGCTCCATAGCCTCCTAGATGTAAACCTGTTGTCCTAGAGCCAACAACATACTCTGCATAAATCCTCCATCCTCCAACTCTGCATGCTGACTAGTATGACATCCCCATTGGTGCCATCTTAGCCCACCACGTAATCCGTGTTTCATATACCTGCTGGTGAGCATGCTATGACAATTGCCTTGTCACATGAGTGTGATGGTGATCTTGAGGGATGCAAGGAATCCTCCTGCAGTGTTCCCTTTATTTCAACAGTCAGCCTTAAAAAGAAGATTCAGATAAAATGTGCATAGTGCTCATGAATTTGCTGCTTGGGCCAGTGGTATATGTGTTAACTGAAGAATCCTGTGTCGATGAATGCTCTGAAGATGTTGTTCGCAGCTTCTGACATCACCATTGTGGTGCTTTGAGCTTTTTCTTGCAGTCAAATTTCCAGTCCCATCACAATCCATCCCAGCATCTACCCCAGAGCCCATGCTAGTTGATGCTACCCAGACAATTACTGTATCAGCATGTGGATGCAAAACCTGCTTGAGACAACATAAGTCCATTCCATAACGCTTGGCAGTCTGGTGAAAGGGCCTGGACTGTGGTAAGGGGTGAATAGATAGTGGATGGTGACCTGATGGGCGCTGGTGCCATCACCCCCTAGACTCCCTTTGTTAGGAGACCCTCTCACCGTGTTCATTTTGACATCCCTATTGTTTTCCGTGATCCTCAGTCTGCGCTGTATTCATGATCGCACCGTCTCCTGGACCAATAAGAGCTTACTCACTGGTCCCATTTCTGCTACGTGAACCATCTCACTACACAAGTAATTCAAGTTAGGTCCACCATGGTAGTATTTTGTTAGTTTTTTTTGCCTAGTAAAGTCCCTGTTGATTCCATTGACCCAGAAGACTCAACACAGCTGAGTGCAGATTGCATTGTCCTTACAATTGACCAAATTGTCCCTTCTAATAAGTGATTTCAGCTTTAGGAAGTCCGGACAGAACGTAGATTCCATTCATATATTAGGAATCTGTTAGCAGTAAATGTGGCTGAAATGACACAGTCCACAGAGAACTGGTTTAGCTTGATGGAAAACTCAGCATGTTTGCACGGAGCCCTGAAGAGCTCTATCAGACACATTTGAGAGGAACTGGAATGCCAACTGTGAACAAGGAATTATGGACCAGCATCAGTGCTCAGCCTCACAGTCATGTTCCTTCTCAGAAGGTTGAAGGCTGTTGTAGCAGCAAAAAATGATATATTTTCATTCAAGATAATATGTCATTGCCGGAGTGGATGCCCCCACCAGGATGGAAAGATCTGTCATTTTTCACCTTGTGGTGATATTTTTTGTAGTTCCCACAAGGACATTTTTTTCTTTACAAAGCCAAGTTTTAAAAAATTTAAAAAGCAAAAAAGACAAACATTTGCTTAAGTTTAGGTTATGCATTAATTAGCTAAAATAATATTAAGTCCTCATTAAGACAGAACGTGTGTGTGTGTGTGTGTGTGTGTGTGTGTGTGTGTGTGTGTATGATCTACGATGCGACACTTTCATTTAAAGCTGTTGTTTATATTTTTAAGATATCCTGCAGCAGTACATGCCATATCTATATAATCCACCTATCAATCCTGTGTGTGAGTCTGTGCAAACATTCCTGCATGTATGTGTGGCATCGCTGTCATAAAGTGAACAGTTCCTTTCTGTCCTATTACATTTCCCATGCTCTATTGAGCTGCACTTGTCTCACTTGATTCCATACTAATAAAGACTAATGAATCCATTTAACTGATGATTATTATGTTATTAAAATGCAAATGCTTAACTTTTGCTAATTCTAATACATCACATTTAATCAATCCCAACAGTTTATGCTACAGGCAAAACTTCCTGAATATGTCTTTCTAGTGATTACACCATCAAAAATAATATATTTGCTAACAGGCCAATTAGGCTTATGTTAATGATTACATTTACTGAAATAGATTTGCCAAAGTATGTCAGTGGTTCTGTAAATTAAGTGTTATACAGTATCTAATTATATGATTTATACTTGAATGTAATTTTGCTTTTAAAATGAATGCTACAGGGAAATAGCAGAGTGGGAGCTGGGGAAGAAAGATTTACATATTTGAATATTAAACATTTCCCTCTGTACACCTTAAATAAACCTGCCGCTTCAATGACCCCAAGCTTTCTGATGGGGCTGAAAAACCTGGCCGGCATTCAGCATAACCCATTAGCAAAGGGTGAGTCTTAACCTTTAAGACCATTTTTCTCTTATTTCACCAAGGGTTTTTTTCTCTCATTTGATGTGAAGTGCAATCTTTCTGTAGTCTTTTATTATTATAACCTAAAGTTGAAATGTAATGTAGCTTGTACATTACATGTCCAAAGTAATTTTTTTGGTTCTCCAAATATAGCTATAGCATATAGATTTTATGGATTTTGTATCAGAACAGTCCTCACATGTTAGAAATGACCTCTCAACTTAAATCTATCAAACCTCATTTTCAAATAAAAAAATAAGATGATAATAAAGTAAATGATTGAAACTGTGGACATTATGGTATATGTTATGGCCAGTGTGAGCTATTTAAGAAGCAGACATCCAGATAGTTTGTTAATATATATAGTCAAAAACATTTTCTAAATTTTCAAATCATGTTCCACACACTACGCACAATATAAAAATGGCACAATACAACTGACACCTTTGTTGGTCTGCTTGACCAGCATACATTGTGCTTTGGACATTGGTATGCTGCTCAACTAGCAATACCATGTGAGTTCATCAGCTAAACCAGCACCAATTCAGCACTTGTCAGCATAATCTTGGACCAACATGAAACCTGGAACCTGTATGGTCTTACTGGTTGACCGACATACCAACATCCAAATCTAAACATATACTGGTCTGTGCATTTTTATAGTAATAATAGAGTAATATGGCATACCATTTACTATAGCAGTGTGAGGTCTGTGACATGAACAAAAGGGTGGATGTCCTAGTGTGTTTTACACAAAAAAAACATTAATAGCCATGTCTTTTGACAAGTTTGAATACTATTAAGTATGTCACTGATAAAATAATTGAACAAATTGTGACATTCGTACTGAAATTTCACTTACATCAGCCAGCTGTGTTGCTGGCTTTGCTGGTGATAAATAAAGGCTGCGTTCCAATCATATTCTGCATACTACAGAGTACATAAGAATGTACATGATGATGGCATCGCCATTTCCAGATGGTATATCAAGTAAAAACATCTGTGACCACCTCCACTCTGAAGAACACCTGTTCAGCCTGTTCACATCTGATGTAAAGGAGCATAAAAAGTAACAGTCTGAAAAATAGCTTTTTTTCATGTACGGTCAACACCCACATGGGACATTAAATGTTAAAAAATGTGCAATATACCATTTCTGATGTTCACAAAGAATTCAGTATAATATGAGAAATATGTACTTACTTACTTTTCTTGTTTTATCTGTTTGATACTATTGGGTTATTTATTCATGACATCACTTGCCCTTTTTTATTATTTCTGTCTTGTATACCAAATGAACTTCAGTCTTCAGCACTCTCATTTTCGCTGTATAGGGCATCTTATGATCTTTCTAAAACAGAGAGCAGCACTATCCCTTAGGAAGATCTGTTGCATGCCATACATAAGCCAATTTACGATGTAAAAAGAAAAGAAAAAAACATTTTCACCTGTTTCCCTCAAAAATAAACAATAGAAAAAGGGACAAATCTTAATCTTAGATAATGAAATCCCATAAGCAGGATAATGCTCACCTCCACAGAGCAAGCTTTCCCTGAAATGTCACCAGATTGCAGCATTCTCTTATCCTGCCCGTTGTCACCAATTTAACATTTTAGGGCCAGCTGGGACTCCAGCTTTGACAACAGTGTTTACACCTTCCTACCTCATGTACCTCATGTTCATTTCATCTTTCTCTCCTTAAACCCTATGCCCCAGGATCTGGACCTTGGTGCTGCTGCTTCCAAGCCTCCTCCCACTGTGGATGCACACAACAACTCATGTCGTTTGATGGCTGCTTGATTAAAGGCGATGTGCTTCTGGTGTACAATACTTGGTAAGCTCTTTGGGTGTGTGAAAGGTGCTATATAAATATTTATGTTTGTTGTTGTTGGTGGTGTTGTTGGTGGTGGCCTGGGAGGGCTACTGTCACATTTAATGTTGCCCCATCCATCGGTTGAAACATCAACCCCCTGCATTCTACATATCTTACAAAACTCCCAGCCAATTTTCTTATGCTCACACTCTCCCAAATTCTGATTAATAATAGGTGGTCCTGCTTCCCCTTAATCACTCTCTCAGCTATTTTTCTCCCCTGAACTCTGCTCACTGTGAAGTCTCATGGCTTGCTGTGTTTGTGTTCATTACTCTGTGCTTTTGTTCCCTGCTCATTATATTACCTGCTTCTGATCTTCGACCCACTCCTTTGCTTCACCCTTCAGACACCATTGCTCATTCTGTACTCGTACCTATCTGTGTGTCTATAATAAAGCCCCTGACCTCAAAATTGAAATGTCTCCTGGCATTCATCTCTGCTCAGGGTGAGAGTTACACATTACTTGAAGGTTGTAAGTCAAAATGTGTGAATAAAGCTGGGAGAATATACTTCTATTGGGATTTGAGATGTAAGATCAAAAGGTGACTCTTTCAATTGAGTGTATTGATTTTCTTGTAGGCACTGTCCTACATTAGCAGTTAGCTAACCAGCCTAATCTTACGCAATGGCACGAGTAGCTGGTGGCATAGACTAATTGCATATTCATGCCTGTTTTTACAAAAGAGCTAGGTTTTAGAGAAGCTTGTGATTTTCTTACATACATAAATATATGACTCTATTCTAAATAACTTTTGCAATAGTTTATAACAAACCTCATAATGCCCATTACGAATACAGTCTGGGTTCAAAGTAGCAACCTTGTTATTTCTGGTTATAACATTGTCCTTTTTAGCCTTTTTACTTATGATCTGTATTATAGGCTATACATATGCCTCAGAGCTCACAGGTGTATAACCAGACATTGTAGCAGGTGTTAAGAGGGTGTTGTGTGTGTGTGTGAGGGTAGTCAGTCTCCATAGACTCTTTCACACAAAAAGTAAACCCTGAAAGAGTACACAAGGCTTTTTATGTTTCACAGACTTGAACAAAGCAGGAGTGCAGATATCATGGTCAATGGTGAGGTAGATTCAGGGCTTCAATCGATAAAGACTCTCCCAGAGTACTACACATTTCAGACCTTTAGTTCAAACACGTCCCTAATCAAGTAAAGCAAGACAGACGATTGTGCTGTGTTCACAGAATGAAAGGAACAAAAATGAAGGGTAGTACTGAAAACAATTCTTTTTTCATTTGTAACTGCAGTTATGTAGTCAGTGACCATTTATCACAAAAGTTTTTTTTTTCTCAGCTGCTTGGATTTTTTCCTGGAAACACTAACATTTTTTATTTAAAAGACTAAATGCAAAAGTTGCGAGAACATTTCTGAAAATATTTTGCTCCCTGAGTTAAGCACTGATGTCAAAATGCACAAACTTGGTCAGTCTCTATGACCAAATTGCTAGCTCTATATACTGTACACATGCAGCTATGTGCTATTTAATGTCCACCTGATCAAGGTCCATTTTCTGTCTGAGGTCTTAGAATGATTATAAAATAGTAAATATAAAATAGGAACAAATAGGAAATGCAAATCTGGCATTGCGGCTATAAACAGACTCAAAATGACAAAGACTGTACTGCAACTGTACTTAAGATTTTCGAACAGATTTATATGTTATATGTTCTATGTAATAAGATTTCTATGCTTATTTACAGTACGTATGCCACCCGACAAGGCAACCTACTATTGTAGTGCAGTGTCTTGCCACTTTTGCCTTCCTCCTATCACTCTCTCTGCAGTGGGTTCTCAACCAATAGATCTTAGAAGTTCTGTGTAGGGGCTTGGCAGGTGATGATCAAGTGATAATCTTATTCCCAGTTCAGTGTACATACTCATCTTCACCCTGTAAATTCTGAGACAATGAATGCACACTGGGAGACCATATTCAGAGGATGACCAGCTTTGTTCGAAACCTGTGCAATACTTTTGCAATATTTGCAGTGTTAGGTCAGATGCCACTTGGGACTTTTGATATTTTGAGTTTCATGTTTGAATAAAACTGCAAGAAAGGGAGACTTTTAACAATATTCAGGTTGTAACCAAAGTGTGTTCTCTCAGTTTCCGTGTGGTGAGTTTGTTTTTTACTTGTCTCTCTTCACTCAGTGCTAAAACAGTGCTTATTTTGAATGCGGTGGTTGATTTGATTTAATGTGCTTGATGGTTTATAAAAATTGATTAAGTGATCAAATGTTTATCTAATATGTAATAAGTTAGCATATCTTCTGAGGCATAAATAGATGTTAATTGATTAGTTTATTTCTTTTAAAAAGCTGTTTAAATTTGTGTAAGGTAAACTACTAAAGATGTAGAGGTTAACACACTTCAAATCCGTGTTGGTACATAAGTAGCTACAAAAATGTTAGTGCCATAATTACAATCAAACTGCCATGTCAAGTTGAAAATTTGGATTAACAGCTTATTGTCCTGAAACAGATATGCAATGACTGTTTGATCAAGTGTAACCCAAACATGTGTTATGATGTGTCAGCATGCTATAAACTAGACATGAAATAGAGACAAATAGGAACAAACAAGACATCACCTTCTACTGATTATGTTGTTTCTTTTGGTAATAGCTATTATTATTAATACTATATATTTTAAGAAAGAATGATTACATGGGTAGTTTGGATCAGTGAACAAATCTTTATTGATTATTAGATCCTGACTACATATTATTGAGGTACTATTACTGTATGTTTAATAATTGAGAAAAATAAGAAAGTCCATGTAGAACATAAACAATAAACAAACAAACATGACATAGAAATGTACAAATGCATTAATTAAAAATGCTTTTAACAAATGTGCTTACAGCAGAAATAGCTTCATAACAACTTAAGCAGCATTAAGAAGTCAGATTGCTTCTCCTATTTCAAGTATGCAGTTTGTACAGAACAAAGTTGTTAAGATTGCTTTTTTTGTTTAAAACAGCTTTGCCATCTGAGTTTCTGTTTTTCATATGCTGCTAAGTCCCTGCTAAAATGCAATGTGATGGCACATAACCTTAGGCTGCAAACCCACATAACTTTAGGCTGCACATGCAATAATTATGGCATAGGTTTTTATATTTATATATCTCTACTGAGATTTAGCTTTAGCGCTTTGGTTTTAGTTTAATATAACGTTACACTCTGCCCATGATTCAGTTCTTGTTACACAAATTTCACAGAGTTCACAAAGTAAGTTTCTTACAACTAGATTTTTATGTAAAGTGTAAATAATGCATAGTTCTGCAATACTGAGTGGAAATAACCTTTTTATTTGTGAAAAACGTGTACTAATGTGTACTAAAATGTGTACTAATGTATCTTTAGTTTTCTGTCTATTGCAATTAAAATATATTTGGAGGTATTTAAAATGGAGGAAGTAAAAGAATGGTGTAATAAAAAGAACGCACGTCACTGTCAGTACTAATGTTGTAACGGTGTGATCAGTTCCATCAATTGCATGATGGAACCACAGGTGTTGATCTCACAATTTCAGTCCTGGGTTTGACATGTCACTCCTATGTCATTCCAGGGACACAGGAGAGCTGATGCCCAGATGGTGGCACAGGGCACAAGGCAGAACCAACCCTAGACAGTCATCCAGCCAGACCATCATAGGGCACATAAACTCATACACGCATTCACGTTTACAAACTAAGGGCACTTACTCCGGAACACCCAGAGAAAACCCATGCAAGCACGGGGAGGATATGCAGATGCCATACAGGCAAACCCCAGGGTCAAAGCTGTATGGCAGCATTGCTAATCACTGTACCACCATGCTGCCCATATCTGCATTATCCACATTTAGCAGTCATGTTTTGACCACGGTTTTTCAGGGCAGAACAGCAGAAGCTTCCACACCTATCCCCAGACAGCACAGGGTATAAAGGGTTGCCTGGATGAAATGTCAGTCATTCTCAAGGTTGAATAGGGATTGCTTTTTGAGTACTGAGCAATGATCAACTGACTGGACTTCCCTCTGTCATAATGGCCAGAAGACTAGTGTATCAAACCAGTGTGCCCCGACCCCGTCTAGTTATGTGAGTGTTTGGATGATTTGGATGACGTTATTATAACACATGCTGAGATAAGGCATTAACTTTTATGTGGTTATGAAATTGTGTGTATCTGATTTTCTTCCTGCTTCTGTCAGCCTGAACCATTTATTTTAAATGCAATGCCAGTTCTTTCATCTTCAAATTGGCTCTAATTGTTCTGTTCACCACAGCTATGTATTTCTGCTTTGGTTAATTGCAGCCTACACATTAAGTGACATCAGAATTCCATTTTTCCGATTTGCCATTTGCTAATGAAAGCGGAGACTGACATTTCAAACTAAGGTGCTAATGTCTGATTATTAAATAATTAGAGTGCTCTTGTAGTAAGTGCTATGCTGCTGCAGCTAAGGAAAATAAGGAGTCAAACTACACTGAAGCAAAAAAATCATCCCCTTTTTAGAGCTCGTCAGTAATTGGAAGATGTAATACATTTGCTGGGAACCATCTGAAGAGGACTCAGTTTGAGGTATAATTGAAGTAATTCAACAAGCCATTTTCAAATTAAGTTTGTTCCTTTCGAGAGAGTAAAACATTGCACAGAATCAGAGAGTGGTCTGCTTTGTTTTGGGGCTTGAAGGATGTATATTAATATGTAAGATTTACAAGGAGCACGCATTATGTCTAAGCATAGTTTTAAATGTAATACTTCTCCTCATTCAACGTTCCAAGATAAATCACTTTCCTTTCAGCTTTAGGGAAAATTATTACATCATGTTGGTTTATTGATTATGGTTCACATGCTGCATTATTTATTACTTGCCTGTGTGATTCAGCAAGGGCTTACTAAATATCCACACCAGATCTATCAAGTAACTAATCCATATATGGATCTGATTATATCTACAGGTAATCAATCTGTGATTAATCTTCACCCACAAACACACAAAGATACATTTGATTGGTATTTCATCTGTTATCTAGGCTTAATGGCCAGGACGCAGGCACAGAATCAATGTCTTATTTTGTGGTTCACAGAGGAGCCATTATCAAAAAATGGTGGTTTAATTATCCAGCCTCATGTTTTACTTTAGTTATGAGACATTGTGGTTTAAAGCACAGACACGCCTCTAAGCAGTCATCCTCACAGCTATCTTTTTACTCTAAGGTTAGATCACAGCGCCTTCACCACCCCATTCTCTGGAAAGCAATTAGTAGCCTTGTTCATTAATTGCTCGTGGAAGTTTTGTGGATTTCTACTGCGTAGACAAGGTGAGCAGCGAAATCAGTCACTTTAATCAAGTTTTACCAACCGCCGCACCGGTCATGATTTGCTCAATCTAGATGTCACAGGAGATTCATTTGCTTACTCCCCCTTCTCTGCCAGTACTGCCCGCTAATGGTTTAGAAGAAAATGAGAGAATTCGTCAGCGTTCCCGCAAGTAAAGGAGGGGGCTAGAGATGAAGAAGGCTAGGCAGCCAACAGAGTTTGACTGGGGTCCCACTTGTCACTCTAATTAGTTTTGTTTCTCTGCCGCAGGCCTGCATTGAAGCTCTTTATTACCGCAGTCACTCTGGGAGGAGCAAACCACACAATCTATACTAAAAAGATCTGCTTAGACTTACACAGGGAGCAAACGGGGGCATCGGTGGGAACAGGTTGAGAGTGCTGAATGTTGAAAGATAAATAGTGAGTTAGGGATCTGGAGATGTACAGATGTGGACAGAGTGGAAGATCAAATACTAAAATCAAACTTCATTTAACATACAAGTAATTAGGACAGTTAACAGACTAGGTTCAACAGAATGTTCACCACATTGGGTTACAACATACTTATGCACTTGTACTCTATGCCAGTCATTTATTAGAACTGATTTGTCACTGGGTTAACATTAGAATGATATGTGAATTATGAGGAGAATTTAACTACTGAAATTGTATAATAACTATATACCATAATTTTACCATTAAGGACAATTTTCATTTCCATTCCTGCTTGCTGTTTCTTTTTAGTGCGCTAGTACTGTATGATGACTAACTGAATGCATTACTCTGTAGTTTACTCATGTAATGTTACACATTTATTATCTAATTTTGAAACAAAATCTAACTACTCACCCTGTGACCATGATTGAAATTAAGGTTCTGCATTTGTTTCACAACTTGTAATTTAGCGGTTAGGGTTTTGAGCATAAAGATTCAGTAAAATTAAGATATCTCTCCAAATTTTCTTTAAACCAACATATGTACATGCATGACAGCAATCTCATTAAAGTATCTAATAAATTCCAATACGGTCTGTATTGGAATTTATTAGATACTTGAATGAGATTGCTCATTCTACTATTAGGTTACTGATTAGGTGATCATCTAAACCAGTGCAGTAATCTAGATCTATAGCTAGGGCTATAAATTGTGATTTTTGTATATGTGTAGCTTATTACAATTTCAGTCAATATAATCCATGTAAATATCTAGGTTCTGAAAACCTGTTTATTTTTAAGTAATTTTGGTTTTTTTTTACTGTTGTAAAACAGTTGTAGTGATTTAACAGAATCATCCATATATGCAAGCAGACACATTTTATAAAGAAGAACCAAGACCTAGTCACTTAGACAGGACAGGACACAATCTATACTGCTGCACCCAATCTCTGCTCTGCTGATGTCTGCTGAAATCGAATTTTGAATGCTCAAATCTTCTTGTCTCCAGAGTCTCATTTCATCTGTAAAATCCAACTTTTCTACCAAGAGCAAAATAAATAATATTTCTAAAGGTCAAACTGAAGGTCAAGATAAATTGTGTCATCCAGGGTTAGACATAAGCATATAATCTTACAAAGCAGAAAGACAGGGCATTAAGAAATTTGTCCCAGCAAATCGAATCCAGAGCTGCAATTCTTTCTTTCAATCATTCTCCTGCACCTAATGGATCTTTGGATGGATAGATTCCGTCTTGGGTTCTGTGCTGCAACCTGTTCTGTGCCTAACCCTAACCCTAACCCTGTGCTCCACTTGACCCTGAATTACATGAAGCAGTTATGAAAATTAATAAGTGAATGGAAAAGAATGGAAAGAATCACAGGGGCAACAAATGCCAAATTTTGTTTGATTGATGACATAATAGAATTAATAAACAGTAAAGTATGCAACTATAACAAAATTTTAATTGTTTGTATTGTAGTAAAATCTGATGAAACAGGAAACCACTGTGAGTATATAGCACTATTTTCGGTCACTTTTGGTCCACTGGATATGACCTCCTACTATTCCCAATCCATAGGGTTCAGCTGGCTCCCCTGTAAATGATATATGATACTTATCATACAAGTCTGTGTTTGCTCCAGTTGTATCCAAGTGGATTTTCTCTAGGTATACAGGTTTCTCTCTACATCCAATACACATGTGGATTGTCAACTCAAAATCGCCCCTAGGTGAGTATGTGATGCCCCTAGCTTGCACCCTTTCCATACGTTCTTCCTAAAATCTAGCGTCATCCATATATAAATAAGGATAAAGCCAATATAAAGCTTGCATTGAAGAAGAAAGAATAAAAAAGAAAACTATATCCTATAATAAGCGAAATGAATGAGTCAGATATATTTAAAATTATTGTATTATTCTAGGCATTTGATCAATATGTAGCGAAAACCCATCACTATGGTGATGAGAGTTCGAGTCAGACATCATACGCATGACTGCCTGTGTCTGAGGGTGATGCAGCTAGATGTGGGTTATCATGCAGCTGTGCTTCCTACCCAGTCCTATTCAGGACTGCGATTCATTCATGGTGAATCCACTCATTCTGGAGACCAGCAATGCTGACAAGGATAACCTTGTCATAAAAATACAAACAATAGTAATGACATTGTAGTAAACACATCTGTTCTTGCAAACAAATCTGTCTTTTTGGGCTGGTTTAAAATATATTACCAGTAGTCAATCTAAGGAAGAAGACACTGGTTTAATGTTTAGCACAGCAGTGATCTTGGTTGCAGCAATATCAAGTGCTACTGTGCACCACAGATCAATTTGGACAGGAGAAGAAATTGAACATTTGTGGGAGCACATAGTCTTGGCTACCGTCAGTGATGGAAATTGGCTGCCTATTTTTCAAAGGACTTGGGCCAAGTTTACTTGCGTAGGCTGGCATGAAGGTCATGTACCACGTGGGTTATGACAACGTATTGGAGGGGGTTTGATCGTGAAATAAAGCAAAGAGTTTTAGACCATGCAAATTCTAATAAGATGATTTTATTAGATGTTGTCTTTGGTCAATTCTACAACAGACTGAGCAATACCGTGCATTTTCCATGCCTAATTATATCATGATTTTCTGTTAGATAAATACTATGTGCTGTCTTGCAGTATTATTCAACACAATCATCTGGGAAACATTAAACAGCATGAACTGGTCAGCTAAATACCTGGAAGTTGTAGTTCATCTGCTATTTCTTTCCATGTCATGTCTCTTGCTACCCTGTTGTGATAAAAATCTGATGACATGTTAAAGAACACACACATTTGACAGTTGCGCTAAATTTGGCATCATTGAGAATGCCACTTATGCTTTTTAAGAACACAGATCTTAACTCACACATGAAGTATTGTTTATAACGAACTGCAAAATCGGACTGAAATCATACAGTGTAAAGACAGATTAATCTTCAATTTCAAACAGTATTAAGACACTAACACAATGCTAGTCAGCTAGAACTTTAATGAATCCCACCAAAATCAGACATGCTTTTTTAAGCTTATGCGATACCATATGTGTTCACTATAGAAAGGGGTTTAGTCACAACTCAAGTCTGCTTTAAAAAAGCCATCTGATCTTTCATTCAGATAAATGCATTTACTATTTGGACACTACTAATGAATCTTGTGGGAAGATTTAAGAAATTAGCTCCGTTACTAATGCTTGCCTAACTTTTGACTTAATAAAACAGTAATTAACCCCAGTATTTTAGGAACTAAACCAATGGTTGGTAATAATCTCTGTGTTCTTAACAGCAACTAACTGCATTTTCTATTTTCTCTGTGAGCTTGTGTTCCAACTTCCAACCCCAAAAGCTGAATCTGATATCAGCTCCAGTCCCACTATGCCTGGGCTGTGCCAGAGGGTTGGCTGAGGATGATGTGCGCCCAAGGACTTTTCCACAGTGGGCAAAGGATCCCGCAGTCACTCTGTGTACTGGACTAACTGATACAGAAATTATTTTTACACTATTTAAGTCCATTTTTTAATCTGTTAAAATTGTTTGTTTCTATTTTTTTTACTTTTATTACATTACTACATACTTATTTGGCTCAAATAAATAAATAAATCCTTACATACATCATCTTGTTCATCCCAAGGTTTTTTTCTCAATATGTTTAGGGAGTTTGTCCTGCAATATAATTGTATATAATCTATCATTTTAAAGTTTCTTTTAGACATTGTAAAAAAAAAAAGTTCTATCTTACTAAATCTTACTTGACTAATGCTAAATCTTACTTGACTGCTATCTTAACACTCTCTCACACATCAAAAATGATTTGAATACATTGATGTAAGTCTGTAATCTTCTGGGTGCAATGTATAGATAAAATGTAATTGCAGAGTAATCTATTTGAATATAATTCTGACAGTCATTATGTTTGAAAAGACTATCTTTCAACTATCAGCTATCAACCATGACATTAAAACCACCAGCCTAATTCTGGGTAGGCTCCTCTTCTGCTGCCAAGCCCCTCGACCATCATTTACTCCATAAGACAAGATGTCTTGTAGTATCTGATGTCTTGTAGCATCTGTACCTTCTTGCAACCTTCAAGGAAGGCGGACGCACTCTCTCCCTCTCCTGTCTCCTATCTGGTCCTGCTTGCTTCTATTGTCTGTCTGTGTACTCTGCTCCTAGACATGGATCTTCAAAAGAAAATTGGTTTTATGGAATTGATTAAATGGTCTCTCAATAGTATTGACACCATCTTCTCAACGAGAAGCCTTGGCTCAGGGGAGCCTACCTGTCCAGATGGAACTTTTGCTGCTGGATATGTGATGGACGCTTGAAAGAACTGGCAGATCATGTGTTTGGCACAACTTTCCGTTGAGGACATTGAGGATGTATTTTTATTCGGAACCATGATTATGGGGTTTCTGCTGATTGGATTAGGCATTGCCCTGGTATATTGCAAAAATAACAACGTTGGATCAGCTATTCAAAGCCCCTTACCACTGTCCAGCACTATCGACAGTGTAGGAAGATCCGTAGGCAGTCAGACTGTGACATTGCACGTGCTCAATCTCTGAGAAGCTATCAGTTCTGAACTTGAAAATAGAAAAATTGTAGAAATTGACGACCGCTATTCATGAAATTTCAGTTCATTCGACTCAAAACAAGCGTCTTATCTTGTTAATTAGCATAATTTGGATAATTAGCGGCAGATGCTTGTCCTGTAAATTGTGAGGCAGGGCCTCAATGGATAGGACTTGTTTATTCAGTACATCCCACAGATGTTTGATTGAATTTAGAGCTAGGGGATTTGGAGGCCAACTCGTTTTCTTTAACCCGTTTCTGAATAATGTTTGCAGTATGCCAGGGTCCATTATCCTGCTAAAAGGTGTCAGTGCCATAAATAATGGCACTGTTATAAAGGAGTGTGCCTGGTCAGCAACAATGTTCCACCTGGTGTCCATCTGAATGCCAGGACACAAGAACCTTGCCTAGCGCTTCACACTATCAGTGTTATTCACTTCACCTGTTAGTGGTTTTAATGTTATGTTTGTTTGTTTATTTGGCTTCTTTAATGTCGGCATCGGCATCAGTGACCATCTCAGCGACACACACAAGGTTGCATCCATACAAAAGTTAATCTCAAAACTACTCATATATATATATACACACAAGTCTATGCCAATTTACATTTACATCACTTAACAGACGCTGTTATCCAGAGCGCCTTACAATCCATGCAATTGTGGGTTAAGGACCTTGCACAGGGACCCAACTGGTGTAACTTGACAGAGGTGGGCGTAATCAATTAACCTAAGACACATGTCTTTGACCTGTGGAAGGAAATCAGAGTAAAACACAAAGACACAGGGAGGACATGCAGACTCCTGATGCCTGACTAGTGTATGTACAGCAATCATTGTCAATGATTTATCCTAACTGCACTTAGCTAAAATAATTCTCAAGATTATCTTATTTCCACTTATATTTGCTTTTGTCTTGTTTTTACTCTTTCTCTCTCTCACACACACACATACGGAGAGAAAGAGAGAGAGAAAGACAGAGACAGAAAGACAGAGGGAGAGACAGAGAGAGAGAGAAAGACATAGAGACATATACACTCCTATACATGCCTTTTCCAGCCCTACTTTCTTAATCTCAAGCATTATACTTCCCATTTCATGACCTGAATGCATCAAGATGTGTGTCATCCTTACAAAATGCTTGGGCTCATTCATCAGTTCTTCATCTTCATTCATTATTTTCTTCATTTAACCCTAGTCAAGGTTGCAGAAATGCAGGGTTGCAGGTGCATAGTGAGTGGCACAAGAACACCCATAGACAGGGTGTAAATTTACAAATTTAGGATCTCTACATAAAGACAATTGTATTTTTGTCACTAACTAATGTATCTGCCTATATGCCAGGATGTTGTGCATCCCTTCAAACAAACCGAATGAGTGTAAACTGTTTTGTTAATGTAACATATAAAAAAGTTTACTCGTGGCACAACTTACCCTGTATATTGGCTAAGTTGAATATGGGAGCAGGGTGACTTGAGCCATATCCTTACACTTACACTCTAGATCATTGCCTTCAATCTTGATTCTCCAGCAAGCCAATGTAGTGGTAATTTCTTTATTTTAGCCATAGAGTTGCCCACTCAAGCTCAGTATTTTCTTCAGCTCTCCTGTCAGATTTGGAACTCACACAGTCTGTGTTGAGAGGAATCATAAGATAGGCTGCTGTTAGTTTTTTTGCACCTTGTTTCTTGAGAAGTAATCCAACCTTCTTGTAGTCTTTTTTGTGACTTGTTCCCAACCTACCCCACCAGTTCAAGTTACACCTAGACAAATGGCTCAATTTACCCAAGAGCTACTATTTTGGCTTTATTAGTCCCCACAGCTAAAATGGTCCACTTTTATGATAGGCTTATGACCCCAATTGATGTATAGAAATGAAATGATGCCTTACTTCTAGATATTTGGTCCATCATGCTGCACATTTCCAAGACCCTGTCTGTGTTGGCATGTTTGTTTGGCATGCAAAAAAACATTAGAGACAGGAGAACAAGATGAAGATAGCGTATATACATTAAATGAAATAATATTGTGTATAAAATGTTTAGTGTAGCATTTAGTTATTGTGAATAGCAAGTCTCCGGGTGTACAGCTGAAGTAATTCACCTAAATACACCACAACAATTGCCTGGACAAAGCATTTAATGAAGATTAGTGAACATATTAAGCCATAAAAGTACAAATATAGGTTTCTGACACATGTCCCAAAGCGCAACAGGACCATAAATGTCTATTCATATTATATAGTTTTATTATAGTCCATTCATAAGCAAATCAGCCCTTGCCAAAACCTTATTAAAATATATCTGAGCTATGACATTCCATTTCCATAATAGGATAAGAGCAGCTTGGGTCTCTGAAAAGAGCTCATCTCTTCAACTCATTTTCATCACTCTTTAGACCAGTGAAGTGGTGCAGATATACTTCACTGTAAACCCGAAAATTAAACCTTGGATCCTGTAATACATCAATTCAAATCCATCTTTCATGATCTCTATAACTATCATATGGTAATTATTTACATATGTAATGATGAATGAGATAACCAAGATACTGGAAATATGCAAATATGTGTAGTTTGTGTACATTTGTGTATGTGTACATTTATTTTAACAAACTTGAAATTGTTAGTCTAAACATTACAATTTAATTCAATTCATTGCAATTCAATAGTAATCATAAATACACATTCATTTGTAACTGTAATCTAGATTTCGAATTTCTTTAGAATTTTCTCAGACAAGCGATACATAGTCTATGCAGTATATGCACTCTTGGCGAGAGTAATGAATACTGGGAAATGCAGTGAAGAATAACTATGATCGGGCAAAAAAAAATTTTGCCTTTTGCTTTCAGTACATTTTTACTTTATCATAAAATAAGTTTTATTTTAACTTTGCCCAACTGTGCTTTAATGTAAGAATTTTAAGCATGTGTAATGCACACTATATGCACTATAATACTCTCAAGCACTCGCAGTGTGTGGCATAACAAATCACGTGTTAGGAGTGATGAGCTCTAAGAAATGTACTGACGAAAAGTTTTTTTTTTCTTCTTTAAAAATGGTAAGATATTGGCTGTGCTATGATGTACAATATCATACAATACTTATACAATATTTATTAAGCTCCTCGGTTTACAATAAGTTAAACTTGTAATGGATTTGTCAGAACACATCCCCATCTTAAATCCTGTGTGTGTTTGCTTGAGAAAGAGAGAGAGAGAGAGAGAGAGAGAGAGAGAGAGAGAGAGAGAGAGAGAGAGAGAGAGAGAGAGAGAAACTGTGTGTGACTTAGTCATAGGTCTGGAAATTCATCTAAACAGTTCACGCCCCGAAACTGATCAGATGCCCAGAAGTGCAATTCTTTATTTGACCCACACGTCCAAAGGAAAACAATTTTGAGTTGTCAGAAATATATCATTCTGTTATGGTCATGTTAAAAAAGGCACATTATTTGGCTTGCAAACTTGCTTTCTTTACATTTTCAACCACATTATCCTGTGGTCGTGTTCAGCCATTTCTTTAAAAAAAATTTAGATTTTTTCAAACCATGGAGTGGTTGTGATACGTGCCTTTTTAATTTTATTTGCGCAGAGACATCATCTCAAATATACTGCTCAAATAATTAGAGGATACATTAAAACAAAATTTCCCATAATAAAATATGCCTTGATTTTTGTGAGCACTGTATTTATGACCTGTTACTTTTCCATCATACCACTGAAAACCTCCCTCACTGATGTAATTTCCGCTTCTTCTCAGCATGCATTTATGGTAAATGTTGAGAGGAAATACCAACATTTGGAATCGGATCAGACTTGCGTACCACATATTAAATGTGGCTCAGGTCAAATTTGATAATACCAGATTTGCATGTTCACAGAGTTCTAAAAAATCTACAGCTATAATCAGATCTGTGTCACTGCCTGGTAATGCGTAGCCTTAGATTTCTAAAAAGCATAATGTGAACAGTGAGAACCAGACAAAACAGATTTAATGATTTCAAGTGTTGTCAAGAACTTAATGTTCCTCCAGCTGAGAACACCTCACCTGCTGCTTTATCTCCTTTTTCATGGCATTCCTTAAACAAGTATGTAACAGTGAGGTTGGCAGAGTAGTATTTTGGGACATAGTATCTCCTCTGCAGCTCTTCAACTGATACAAATTGCCTGATTCAGGAATTTATATTTCTCACCAAAATTATGTGAACCTCCTAATTAAAATATTCCTTAATGAATATCTAAAATTCTAATGTTTTACATTAGAGCCGTCTATATCTGCTTCATTTGTATACTTAATATTAGTAATGCAGGAACAACTGTGACCTGGCAGTAGGAATACAATTGTATGTATACTTCCACTTTCTTGGATCTGTACAGATGACAAATATGGAAGATAAAATACATAAATATAAACTTGACTTTGTGGCATTGTGATCTGTATAAAGCACACAATAAATGAGAAATAAAATATCAGATTACAAAACTCAGATAGTCAAGTATGAATTAATACACCTCACAAATAAATGGGAGATAAATGGAAAAAGCAGTTGTTATATGAACTGTATAAAAGGTAGTTTGGCAAATATACACGGAGTATATTTTAATGTATTTAATATAGTCTAGTCTTTAAAAACACTGAAATTTAAAATGCAATTAACAATATTTTTTGCGTATCAGTAATGTGCTGGAGGTGACGAATGAATCTATCGTACCTCATTCAAATACAGAATTTGTTTGTTTATTTTATTTAATGTCACTTTGAAATTAAGGAATACATCTATGGTCGGGATATAGACTTGGATAGCTGGAGGTTGTGACGTGAACATGCCAGCCAAATACTGAACCAGAAATGCAGGTTTAAAAGCACTTGACTATATTACATTGTGGTACAAAAACTTCATTGTAAAGGTATTTGCTTTGCAATAAGTGTAAAAATGTTTCAGTCGCCCCTTTTACCCAGCAAGTAAGTAAGAAAGTAGTGGGGCTGTACAGGCAGGAGTCTCTGTTGGTGAGCAGGAACCTCGGCTTGCTTCCCATCCCTCAGACAAAGCCAAACATGCCTCTAAGTGGTGCCTCTATGCAGTCCCCTAAAACACAATGCAAATAATATGAAAAACAACAAGTAAAAACTATGGCGTTTACCTGTGAATTTAGTAACTGAGTCAAATGAAATCCAAACCATTTATTAATTAAGTTTGCTCTGTTTAGCTTGTATGGGATGCATGCCCTTGTATTGCACTGGTAGTTACAGTAATTGTTAAAGTTATTTTCAAATAAGTGTTACCCATGTAGCAAATATAACAAATGAATCAAACGGTTAACACCAAGGTGACAGTTTGCACCTGCACTGAAGTAGCTGCAGGTGTGCAGGGATTGCATTGCAACATGGTACAATTTTCGTTTCCACTGATTGGTTGTTTCAGAGTGAGGTCAGCAAAACTACCCATATAATTTTGGTGTGGTTTATTGTACCATCCATTTTCACTTGCTGATGGGAGACGTGAAGCTGTGAACTCCACATTTAATGAGTCGAGCGGGTGCTGTTGGTTGGTGAAGATGTACCATGGGAAGTAGTTCGAGCAAAGTAGGACTCTTTCCAGAGCCTCCCAAAAATGAAGGATATTTTAGCTTTTTGAAACTGAACACCAACAAAAACAAGGCTTTTGACAAAGAGCTTAGCAAGAATAATAATCCATCTCATGTATGGAGTGGACACAGTGGTAAGAGATGTAAAGAGACTCAGAACAGACACATATACAGACCTGAAGAAACATTTCGAACGAGGTTTGACCCCCGTGTCACTGCAAGGTATTGATTACATGATACATTATCTCATTGTTTGTTGTTTTATTAAGATTGTCCATGTTTCTTCCAAATTAGAACTTTTTTCCACTTTGATTCAGTATGTTTCAACCTTTGTAATTTACACATGCTTCTAAAGGTGTAAGACATAATTTCATGTTGTAATCTAGTACAGTCATCACTCATTCTGACAACACATTATATTCCTATTTGTAAGCCACTCACCTTTCCCTGCCCTGAGTATCATTTGTCAGGTAGATGGTCCCTCTTGGGGATGTGATTAACATGACCGTCCTTCTTCAGCAGTTCACGTCACAGCAGGGGCCAAAGTATTTAAAACTTGTGCATGTGGAGAGAAAAACATCTCACAGTGCTAGCCACTGTAGTAAATACTTGAATCCTGACAGGCTGTGACTTGCATACAAATTCAAAAGATGTAAGACCCAGTAATTGTGCATTCAGTGAATACAAGAAGTGTGAACTCATATCTCAAGAGCAGACTATTTGAGCTTAACATGTAACTATAGAAAAGTAATTGTCTCAGCACTGTGATTAAATGCTGCATTTGCAAGCCATTTAGTATAAGAAGGACTCAATAGGACAGCTTTATTATTTTCCACAATGCCATGCATATAAAAAGGATCCATATGTATGATAATGTTTAATATTTTTCAGGTATGACATCAAGGCCCTGATTGGTCGGGGAAGCTTCAGCCATGTAGTGCGTGTTGAACACAGGCACACATGCCAGCCGTTTGCTATCAAACTGCTAGAGGTCACAGGGAACGAGAGCCGTAAGTCAAGTCATGCTGAGCTTGGGGTTCTTCGGAGGGTCCAGCATGCTAACATCATCCGTCTGGTCGAAGTGTTTGAAACTCCTCATCGCATTTATCTTGTGCTTGAGCTGGCAACTGGAGGAGAGTTGCTGGATCGCGTAGTTTCTCAAGGCTCTTTCACAGAGAGGGATGCCACCAAAGCTCTCATCATGGTGTCCCGTGGTCTACGGTACATCCACTCGTTAGGCGTCATTCACCGAGACCTAAAACCAGAGAACCTGTTATATTACCATCCAGGCCAAGACTCACGACTCATCATAACCGACTTTGGTCTGGCTTGCTGGGGCAAGAAAAGCCAAAAGGAAGGAAGTCATGACGTGTTAACACAGAATAGTTGTGAAGCTGGTCGTGACCTAGAGATTGTGAGCTCTGCACTGTCAGAAAGGGTTAACATTACTTTGGGGGATACAGATAGTGCCAAAAGTTCTGGCATTATAGATAGAAAGGGCAAGATCTCTCTGGATGATTGGAGATTAGCAGATGATGGGAAAGTCAGAGATGAGAACAGCCAGGGAAGGATTGTAGCCATTAGAGGAGATGGAAGGCAAGATATGAATAGGTATCTAATGAGTTCAGGAGATGAAAGAAAAATAGATCAAAGCTTGGAATTTGACAGGGTGGGAGGGGGTAGCACTGGTGTGGAGGATGAGAGGACCTGTGGTCCTGAATTCTCTAGGGGCACTAAAAGAAAACAAAATTACTGGCTGGAGAGGAGCCAGGCTGGTTTAGAAGCTTATAAACACTACAACAAATACAGTGATCCCAGAGAGATTTTACATGACAAAGTAAACTGTGCAAGGCAAGCTAGGGAGGATGACAAGTGCAAAACGCTTCACAAAAAAACAAGTGAATCTTCCACTATGGATTCTGAGCCCCAAAAGTCACATGACTGGGAACTAAGGACATTATGTGGGACACCTGAATACCTTTCCCCGGAGATGGTTGCAGGAAGAATGTACGGGTGCGAGGTGGACATGTGGGCCATGGGTGTCATCACCTACATCCTGCTGAGTGGCTCCATGCCCTTCGAGCAGCGCAGTCGACCTCGGCTCTTCACTGCCATTCTCAGGGGCAGCTACAGTTTCCACGTGCAAGTGAGTGTCCTGATGTATGATGCACTGTCTCTTTCTCACTCTCTCTTTCTGTTAAGCTGTGTCTCTTCAAAATCTTTAAGAGCACATCAAGGTCAGGTATGTATGTGTGAGTCTGTGTGTGTGTGTGTGTGTGTGAGTGTGAGTGTGTGTGTGTGTGTGTGTGTGTGTCATTATAATTGACCATGTGATTATGGAGGCCATTGCTGTGGAGTGGTGCTGTAGTGATACACTATTTCAAGCTGAAAAAGCTGAAAATCAATTATCCATCAGATCTATGAAGGGATTGATTATTTTATATTAATTCTGAATTTAGTCAAGACTTGCAAAATAATTTTATTATTCCAATATTTGTGAGCATTAGCATTTCATAGCCGTTTCCTTCTGAAAAAAGTTTCTTGACTGCTACCCTTCCAAAAAGACTGCTTATGATCAAGCTTATATGTACTATGGAAGACCTCTTTATTCAGATCTTATTTATTTTGTTTTTTAATACTGCATAAAAATTCAATGAATGTACCAGGGGTTGCAGAGACTAGTCAACTACAACATCAACATCCACTATTCGCCATGGAATGCTGTAATTAACCAGTCAGAATGAAAAAAATACAGTACCAAGGATGCAAGAGTACAATAAACAAACAAATGTTGGGTGTCTGTAAATACTTAAAAAAAAAAGATTAGTCTAATTCCGCAGTAATCTGCACTACAGTGCATTTTATTGATTTGTAAAAATCAATAGATCAAAAGAAGTCCTGGCTTTGGAGATCTACAGATATCAGATCTTGTTATATCAGGATTGAGCTCAAATTGAGCACTTCACTTTAATTTAGAGACTGTGTCGGTTATTTCGAATACAATTTAATGTATTCTCTGCCACTAACAAAACTTAAAAACTTCTAGTAAAAAGTACTAATCATGCAACCTCTACTGGCTGAATTCTAATAAGAATACTGAGAATGATTATATATGTCATTATAATATGGTATATGCAACCTAATGGTGACCTAAGACATTTGCACAGTACTGATTGTGCCTAGTGCAGAAAATACATGGTCTGTGCTCTATGTTCTCTGGGGCTGTATATACTGAGAGAGGACTAAATATATCTTATATGCTATATTACTATAATAATAGAGGTCAAGATAAGCCAGCTTTCTACTGCTAAATCATGACTAGCACATACCATAGAAAAACTACAGCCATGACCCAAGGTGACCTGAGTCAATGACAGTATCCGCTATGTATTATAAATATGATGGCTACTTTTGACCTGTTTTTATGGCGTGTCACAGCTGAAACTATAGGCAGTCAGTGCTACTCTGAAATGTTAGAGACCACTAGTGAAAATGCTCCTATTTAGCATTTTCTCAAATTTACAGCGTAACCATCAGCATAACCTTGGAGTAAAAATTTCAAATGTGAAGGTGGTAAAAAATGACAGTAATGTCATGACAGGAATTTCAAACTTATAAATATTTGGTTTGTGCCTCCTTTTGCAATAATGACAGGATGCACTTAAACTGGCATTCGCAAGTTTGGCAAAAACCTGATGTTTTGTTATTCCAACATGATTTCACAGTATTCCAAAGAGTATCTGTGAGCAGGTCAGTGCTAGGCTTACTCTGTCTCCAAGAACCTTCTAAAATGTTTGATTCAATTTTGGTCAGGAGAACATCCCAAACACTACAACCCCAAATCAGAAAAAGTTGGGACAATATGGAAAATGCTTTTCTTTTAAATATGTCCTTTCTTACATTTAGTTTGACTTTTATTTCACTGAAGACAGTATGAACGAGAGACATGTCATGTTTTGTCTGGTGAACTTCATTTTATTTGTTAATATACATGAATACTGCATTTCAGACCTGCAACACATTCCAAAAAAAAGTTTAGACGAGGGCAGTACAGAGCTTGTAATGAATTACAAAAAAAACTAAATAATGATGTGAAGTTAAACAGGTGATGTAAACAGGTCATTTTAATCACGATCTTGTAGGCCGAGTCTCTGAGAAGCAACAATAGGCAGAGGATCTCCAGATAAATGTGTGAAAAAATATTCAAATGTTTAAAAACCATGTACCTCAGAGAAAGATTGGAGGGAATTTGAGTATTTGTACCCTCACAGTGGATGATATAATTAAACATGTCAATTAATCTGGAATAATTTCAGTGCATAAAGGCACAGGACACAAGCTGCTACATCCAATAATTCTTCAACAGCTGATATAACCACATGGATAAGAGACTATTTTATCAAACTTTTATTGAGCACTTCAATACGTTACATTACATTAACAAATGTTATTAAAAAAGAAGCCTTAATTAATAATATTCAGAAGTGGCATTAACTTAGCTGGGCTCAGAAGCATCTGGGTTGGAACATTACACAATGGAATCAGAAAATTCAGTATTTCAGGCATTTCTGGAAGAATTCCAGGGACATCCATGCATTAATCAACAAGACAACGTAAAAAGTAAAATCAGTGAAAGTTAGGACTGAAATATACTGCCCACAAAAAATAGGCATATCTCATTTTGAAATGTTAATGAAATATCCCCTAAAATTTGTAAACAGTGTATGTAAATCCTTTACAGCTCTTCTATGACATTTTATGATGTTTTTATAATTTCAATTATTTTCTCACACATATGTTGACTACTGGAGAGTCTTTGCTCCTCAAAGTCTCTTTACTCCTTGTGAATGCGGCTTTTGTACCAATGCTTGGTTCTAATCAATTTCACGTCATCAATAAAGTTTACCTCATTACTAGCCATACCTTTCACTATCACAACATTTTTTGGAATGTGTTGCAGGCCTGAAATGCAGGAATGGATGTTTGTCAACAAATAAATTGTTAAATTGATCAGACAAAACATTAAGTATCTTCGATTCATACTGCAATGAAATAAAAGTCAAACACTGCAGTGTTTTTATATTGACCTTTTTCCAACTTGTTCATTTCGGACAGGTATGGGGGTTTCCTTTCAAATATTCAACAACTTACTGTTTTGCTGGTTATATGATTTAGAATGAAAAACAATGTTTTAAATGATAGAAAAATGCATAAATAGAAACAAAACAAAAAGACATTCTGATCATTCGATACTTAACCATTAACAGGTGGATATAACATTGCAGAGGTTAGTCTCTGTGCTCAGCATCAGTCAGCCTTGCAGTTAGAAAGAGGTTTATAGGTATAGGTGCATAAGGGCCGCAATAAAATGATGGCTGTAAACAGCTATGTGTCAACTGAAGGTCTGTGTGTGTGTGTGTGTGTCTGTGTGTGTGTGTGTGTGTGTGTGTGTGTGTGTGTGTGTGTGTGTGTGTGTGTGTGT